>WEKY01058194.1:19405-58843 GCA_013390045.1 Picathartes gymnocephalus
CTATTCCCTTCATTTTAGTTAACTTGTGACATTCACATGCTATTAGAATTCTGTTTGAAATGTCATTTATTTAGGTTTGGAAAAAAAAAAAGTATTTTAAAAACCTCTATAAAAAACAGAGTTCACTTTTCCATATTTCTTTCTTATAGGAATGGATGAAGTAAAGGCATAAATCAACTTGATCAATAAATGAATTTGTGGAGACAGAATTACAAGTATCTTGAAGAATCGTCAATGTCAAATATTGTGTTAACCCATAACTGCTTGTAGCCTTAAAATGACAAAAAATCTGAAAAATAGTCACCTGAGCATTTTATGACTCTTCATATTTTTCCAGACAAAAATTCTATTTAAGCAGACTATTATCTTCCTGTGCCATATGTTTAGACTTACATATTTAGATATTATTTGCTCTGAAGAAATTTCATATATACACTTAATGGAAAGTATTTCTCCCTTTATTTGTGCTTGTGTGTCTGAATTTGGGGGGGAGGTGGGGTGGGGATTGGGGTTTTTTTTGTTTGTTTGTTTTGCTTTTTTGTTTTAGTGTTTTACTTTTATTTCGTTTGTCAAGAAAAATGTATGAAATATTTTCTCAAGAGAACACATACTAGGAGTTGACATTCTCAGATATTGTTAACAGGATCCAAAAGTGAATTTGTTTTAATTTTTCTTAGAATAGTTTAGGAAAAAAAAAACCTTTATATGATGAGGGGAAACTGAAGCTAAGTACAATATAAAAGTATGTAAGGGCTTATTTTGCCATGCAAGAGGTATTTAATAATAAATCATTGTTCAGGAGAATGGAAGAGGAAAAGGAAAGGAAGGAGATCATTTGTCAGATAATCAAATCTGCAAAGAATTCTTTTAATCATGTGGACTTGAGCTCATAAGATCATCCTCATTTGACCACTAAATTTAAAATAAATAGATGTATATGGCTCTGCTGAGGGCTCTGGTAAACTACCCTCCAAGAAATTGATAATTCCACAGTATATAATTTTCAAAGTCCAACTCAGAATCCTTTGCCTTCTGAGCAGGGAAGGGGAGAAAACATTCAAAAACTTTATGACTGAGCTGACTTTAGTCTTTGGTAAAAGGAACAGGGCACTGGAAAGTGCATTTATTTGTGTTCCTAGTGAGAAAGCAAAATATATTGAGAATAGCTCACGCAGAAGAAAAATATTTTATGTTTTTTTTAGCATTTATTCAAGATTTGTTGAGCAGCATCAAACCACGACCCTCTATTTAGCCTGACTGGATTTTTTTTCAGAATGTTTAGTCACCAGGTAAACTTCTAGGAATGTAAAAACCTTTAAGCGTCAATTTATCTTTTCTCCTCCACATGTGTTCTCCTTGAGGTGTTCTGGGCTAAGGAAGAAGAATCTTGTAAGGTAATTTCCTTAAGAAAATAGGCAGATGTAAGATTTTCTAATTAACTCCTCTTGCCTATTTTAACTTATGCAGATATAAGTTATCTAATTGCTACTTTATTGGCTCTGAATAGATTGGTTGTGTTTTAATGGCACCTGTATGTTTTTCGCTTCATTGGCATTATAGGAACCATTGGTGTCATCTGTATAGGACAGCTATATTGACTGAGTTTGAGACAGCAGAAAATAACATACTAAAAACTCAACACAATTTCATATTTTTCTGCCATTTCGCAAAAGAAGTAGAACATTCACAAATCTTACACACCAATTTATCTATCTGCGTATTCACTCAATGTCGATAGTGTGGGAACATATAATTGGTTCATTTTGTACTAAGAAATAATATGTACAAATAATCTGATGAATGCAAATATTCCACAACTGTGAATGTTCTACTGCTTTGATAATGGCATTACCTTACTTTCCTTTGTCTCATTACAGCTTCTCCTGCTATTATGGGTCAACATGTAAACACCATGAGTAGCTTTCCCAGACATAACAAGAAAATAATAGTAGAGAACAGAAAAGTACATATCTGAAAAGGTGGAGAGAAAGCAGGGATCTTAGAACAAAACAGAATAACCCTATTGGAGAGAGGACGTAAGGGGGAGAATAGAGGGAAAGACAAGGCATAAAGTACTATGAGAATTAGCAAAAATGGAAAAACACTGTATTTCAGCAATAAAACATGCTGAAATTGAAGGTATTTTCAGCTACTGGCAAGCTGGGAGATAAAATACAAGCACAGTTGTATTTGATACACTGTAAAGGATTTATAAGACCAAAAAATCTTGGAAAACATGAAATGACAAAAGAAGAAAAAATTTGTTGAACACTGGCCCTTTGAAAAGGAGGAAACTTTAAAGATCCTTCCAAAAAGAGAAAAAAGTCTGTATAAAAGAGAGTTATATGAAGAGGCAGAATGGAAGAGTGGGGATAGGAAGCTTGATTATAAATATGGAGCAATAAGCAGACACCTAGAGCTGTGGCAGTGAGGAATTGTGTTTTAACAAATTCATGAAAGAGCAGAAATGATAGGGAATAATGGGGTTCTGAGACAGTCCCCTGTCACGTTATTGGCAATGTGACACTCTAAGAACATGCAGCATTGCCACAACATCTTTCAAAGAATTTGAGTAACACGATTTACCATTTGTAGTGATTGGTTCACTTTATACTGGGGATGCGTTGATTTTTAAGAGCTTGTGTTTAAAACAGATTCCTCTCTGAAAAAGCAATCTGTTAAGGTTCAATTTGTTTAGTTCATTGATTTGTATTATTCTAGGAAACCTGACACTTCTGGTCTATAATAACCACTTGGAAAAAAAGATGTCTGTTTACTGAAAATAGTAAAGTTATCTTTTGCTTTACTGTTTTTAATGCAATTCTATCTTTTTTCTGTTGTTAATTTTACCTGGTTCATTTTTTTAATTCATTTTCTAACTTTTATCAGCATTCAAACCTGCTATCAGAATTGAGAATGAGTGGTTTCCTCAAAAGCAAATGATGATCTGAACTCCTAATGTTCAAGGACAAATAATACTCAATGAAGATTGCTTTTGTAAGTGACTGAATAATGAAGTGAAGATGAAGCCTCTGGCAGTCACAGAAACAGCTTTTGAAGACTATGTTCTATTGTTACAGAAGACCATAGCTCTTTTCCTAGAGTTCAATGAGTCTCCTAGATTTGAAATTTATAAAATGAAAAAAATATAATTTATAAACCTTTATAAGGAGAAAATAAAGGTGAAAACTGCCACACTGAAGTAACTTTCACATCCCAAATGTAAATAGTGAATATCAGTGCTTTAGAAATCCTCAGGTATCTTGATTAGGACATGCAAGAAAAGTGTCTAGCATAGACAAGACAAACAGCTCCAGCTTGTATACAAGAAAATGTTGTTCAGTGTTGATGAGCTATCTGCTGCCAAATCATTGTTCTTCCTTACTATGTTTAAGTTAGACCTCATTCAGCCTGACAGCTGTAAACACCACCTTTCATCTAAGAGAGGATAAGAAAGAGCATGGTTAAATAACGAAGTTATTCCATCCCAAGAATACAGCTCTGTCCAAAGAAGAGCTTACCCAGAAGTGAAGATGATTTTTGGGCCAGTATTTGTCCTGAAGAAAAAAAATCAGGAAATGTTGGTTAAATGGCAAAGTCGAATTCATAATTTTCTGCCCTCATACATGGCTCATTGCCCTCCTTAGTCATGCTTGTGGCAGAGTGTGCCAAATCAAATCCCAATAATAATAAATAATTAAACAATAAGAATATTCGCTTACAATATGCCACAAAACTTGTAGCTAGGCAGAAAGAAAAAACACCTGAAAAATAGGAATGTAGTGGTTACAGGCTGAGTGGATGTAGCTTGCTGAGAAATATGTATATAAGAATAAAAAAAGAAAACTTTACCCTGAGATAAAAACGAATACAAAAGTGTTTTTAGGTGCATACTATTTAAAAAGGTCTCAGAGCAATGAACAAAAGTAGTTTGCTTTATTGTTTGATTTCTGTTGTGTTCAGGGAATGAAAACTGTATTTTTAAGGAGGATTTCATCATGAGAGTAATACCTTTTTCTCATCCTGAATAGATGACTCACAGAAAGTTGAAATTTTCTAGCTCCACAAAAGAAGATAAGATAGAATATCAGCAGCAACATTATGAGCTGTAGCCTCTTGTGACTTTTGAGATCCAGATTGGTTCACAGTTTCCTGCTGAGTTCTGACAGTGCTGATGGAAACTCTGATTGATACTGCAGATCTTCCTGGAAGAAAAACATTACACCAGTTTACATGCTTCAGTAAGGTTCAGGAGAAAGGTAATACTTGAGCATAAAATAATGAGTTCTCTAAAATATCTGCCTGTTGTCCATTTATCTTATTAAGGAATGAGGTACTTATTACCAACCCAATTTGATGATGTAATGTCAGTAACTTGCTCACACAGGTTTTGTTACACCAGGCAGCATAATTAGTTTAAGCCACTTGAGTTTGTGAACTTGAGTCCTATCTCAAGAAGCAGCATTCAAAGACCCAATAGATACATCCAAAGCAGTACTAAGCATCTTCAAGAACCCTGCAGAGATCCCACACTATGCTAAATGTATAATTTGCAGACCCTTTAGACACTTCAGACCAGTGCCTCAGTGCTATGCTCATCCTCACTGTGTCCTTATGCAAGTTCAGTGCCACTAATACACAGTCACTACTTTGTGCCTTGCTTAGTGGTTCCAGCCTCTTAACATGAAGATCTGTATCCATGTGATCCATGTGTTTTTCTGGGTGCGTGAATGCTCTCCCATGCCGAGAGACAGAGCAGTCACCATAAGAATGCATTTACAGAACTCCAGACAGGGAAAAAATTCACCATGACTCTCAAAGGCAGGCTGCAGTAGTCTCTTCGTGTCCATTAAAAGGTAATTTCCTGTTACATACAGATTAACCCTATCCAGCTATATTAATTTCCACTCGCTTAAACCCTTCTTTGCTCAGTCTGTGCTTTTCTACAGGTGTGAATTTCATGCTAAATGAAAACACTGTTGATGTCTTCATGCCTGGGAGAACAACAGAAAGATATCAAAAGCATTGTCAAACTCAGGGGAAAAAGGCACTGGTTTGTGAAGAAGCCATTTGTGGGCAGATTTGACTTTCAATTTCAAATTAAAGAATGGCTTCCAGCTTATGAAAATGGAATATAATTCTCAATTCCTTTTGTAAATTCAACAATTTAGCAACAACAACAAAAAAGATAATGTGATATATTTTGGGAATAACTCTGCTCATATCTTGGTTTGGATAACCAGTGTATGTAGAGAAAGAAAACACGGAAATGTACTTAAATATTTATTGAATTTCAGGAAATTACAACTATCATGAAGATACTAAAACATCACAATTACATAACAGTAACAACTTATTCTGATAACGTTTCTCTTTACAAAGGTAAGATGAGAATCACATTTTGCCCACAACTATGACTGAAAAAGTAGTTTCCACCTTGGGAATGCACACATGCATGCACAACAGTTAGCCTTGAAAATACACACAGTTGTTTTGAAATCTCTGCTGCTTGGAATTCATACAGAGCAAGCTCAGAAATAGTGCTGTTTATCTCAGCTGACCAACCAAGATAATACTGATGGTGAATATTCCCGATTATATTTGTCTTATTATAATAGGGACATATTTGTTCATAATTTGTATGCATTAAAAAGAAATAAAATGCATTACTGTGTAGAAAATGAGTAATCTTCAAAATGAGTACTATGTAGAAAATTATTTTACTTTAAAAATAAGTGCTGGGTATAAAATTCTGACTTGCTTTTGTTTTATATTCTTCCTCTAAATGCATAAATAAACTTATGATTTTTTTAACAATTACAAGTTACTTGGCTCCTTTTCTGTACATTACATATTCTGCAAATTTTGCGCATATAATTGAATATAGATTTTATGTTATTCTTCTTATTTCTTTCTTTTGTAGCATTATTTGGCTAATAATCTTTTGTTGTTACACTGTGATACCCAAGAAAAAACACTCCTAACACATGCTGAAGAAATAGCATTTGAAAATACTGAAGCCATAAGTTAGACTTTAATTTTCAGTGTACAGAGAAATCAAAGCAGCTTTCTGCAGAATAAGAGATTTATTGAAATATAGTTTAGTCTGCTTATTATATCATTGTCCTTAACAGTCTTCCATTTGGGAGCCATTTTTATAGGCACTTTACAAATGAACGGGGAGAGAAGATTAAATTATAATATCAATTTTGTATGGTGAATAACCTGCATAATTCAGATGGTAGATAAGTCTAAAATCACATAGTTGACATCAGAAAAATATTGTGTTGAAAATAAAAGGGGCTATGTACTGCCTTAGTCCAAATCTTTTTTTAACCTTGTTTATTGTGAAACATGAGTGCTCTACTTGCTCATTAGTATTCACATCAATGTTTGTCCAAAGAAGAAATGGAAATGTACTCTACCATCTGATGTCCTGTTTTATATTCTTTTGCTTTGTTTTAGTTTATTCATCAAACACTCAGAATAATAGGCAGTGAGCAGAGGTGAGCCAGCTATGTCACACATTTTCCTGCATGGAAGCTGTAAAATTATGTGACAGAAAGCATACTCGTAATTTTGCCACAACATTCACACTAAATTCTACTAAAAAGTGAATTGTCCTAGTTCAGAAAGCCTAGTCTTCATGGATTCCCCCCTGCTAAATAAAATACTATTTTAGGTTCTGTCAAAAAAAATTTTTAAGAATTAGATATCAAAGAATCATATTTCTTGATGACTACAAATTCCAAGCTATTGTGAGACGACAGAAAAAAAAGAAAATAAAATTGATCTTCTGTGGTGAAATCAGAGAATGAAGCAAGTTTAAAAATAACCAAATTAAAAATATATTAACAAAATCTTCAAAGTTAAGCTAATTTTCATTAATAATAACTCTAAAATATAAGACTTTTTTTTCACTACCTGTACAATTTTTAATATCTTTAAGAAGAGTTTTGTGCCATAAATTCTTTTGGTAATATATTTGGGATTTACATTT
Source organism: Picathartes gymnocephalus (assembly GCA_013390045.1). NCBI lineage: Eukaryota > Metazoa > Chordata > Aves > Passeriformes > Picathartidae > Picathartes > Picathartes gymnocephalus. The sequence goes on from WEKY01058194.1 coordinate 26,406, forward strand.
TTCAGCTCTGAAAGCCTGACCCTATGTTTGCAAAAGCACAATACATTTTCACAAAGTGAGATAAAATCCTGCTACATTTCAGCATTATTGGAGGACACCTTACAAGAATACTTCTCTGGGAAACTTTTGTTTTATTGTCAGAGTGTATGCTAGTGTTTAGCCTAAAGGACACTTTAAATATTGGACTTAATTTTATACATATATATACATGTTCTTGCAATGCCCCCGACTGGTATTTTTCCCAGCATTCAAATCACAACATATCATGAGACAGAACTAAAAGAGTAACAATATTTACATTAACTCCAGATACTTTTTTTTGAGATAACAATGAAATATATCTCAGTGCACTGAAAGTGATGCAGTATCTTCCTGTGTTTTTCTCTTTCTTGTGCAGGTTTACAATTAGCAATTTGACTAAAATTCTTTGCAGATTTTGGAATTTAAAGTCTATCCTGACAGATACAGACTGACAAAATTAACCATTACTTCTCGCTTTTGAGCAGCAATGCCAGCAGTATTCTTATTAGTGTTTCATAATGAGTCAGTAACATAAGAAACGTAAGTCTGAAAATTATGAGAAAAAAGATCTCTGTCTCCTTCCTCTTGCACTATTATGTATAAACATATACCTACTGTGAAATAATCAAATACTGCAGAGCTAGAAAGAGAAACAGGAAGGAAAAAGGACATGTACTTGTTTCCCACTAACTTACTCCTTAGAAATAGTTCTAGAAACTGCTGCTGGAGTTGTCAGGCCATTCTGAGGGAGATGTAATCACACATTTCCTGAGCCTGAGAGGGTGATAAAATCTAACCCTGCCTCAGAGCTTCAATTATTATTCATATATTCATTGTGCTATACTTGTTCATTTCTGCCAGCTGTTGATTTTAGGATTGCATTGGTTTGTTTGTCATTAAAAATGTTATTTTCTAATCAATAATAAATATCATCTGGGGAAAGAAATAAACAAAAGAACAAACAGACAGACAGAGACCAGAACTCAGTATCTAGAGAAATACACCTCTCTATCAAAAAAAATCACAACAAACAAATCAGTTGTAAATAGAAGACCCTCATTCATCATCCATTTAATAATACCTGCAACCAGCATCAAATAATTTTGGACTGTTTATTTTTCTAATTCTTTTTCCTGGCTGCAGCTTTTGACAAGTCTATTTCTAAACGCATATTGTTCCTACCAGCTACTGAAATTCTAGCCCATCTGCAGAGCTCGGAGTGAGAGATTGAGAATGAATATTTGGTGAAAACATATTTAATGTTAGGAACTGAGATAATGAAGTTGAGGCAGAGGAAACATTCTAGATTTTGATCTGATCTTCTTTCTAATTTTTCATATTTTGAATAAAAACTCTACAGATCAGCACAGGAGAAAAATATTGGAGGAGTTTCCATAGCTTTTAAAATATATCTCCTTGAGAAACAGTACTTTTGGAAATTAGTGACCAAGATATGCAGTTGGTATTCTTGCTTTATTTTTACTGTGTTCTTAGAGGTGATTATTTAGTTATTCTTTCTCGTCTTCCTCATTGCTACATACGGAGCTGTTCTTGCAGTGTTGAGTATTTGCTCATACTCTTTCCAATAAGTGACCCATGAGAGCTCATGATTACCAGTATAAGAGTTTCTCTCTAACTTAATATATTAGTACTTGCACAATGAGTAGGTTTTTCCATAAGTGCTAATGCTTTCTGTGTGTCAGCATGCCTTTCTCTCTTGTGGCTGACCCACAAAGCTTTAAGTCTGCTTCTCTTCCAGCTGTCAACTCAAGTTTTATCTTTGCAGATGAGAGATGCAACTGTGGAATAGGCTTTTATTCCAACATTAGACTTCCCACTAGGGTGTATCAAGCCTGAGACCTTGACCATCAGATTTAAATTTAAATAATTACATACATTGCTGAGTCTGCTGTATGGCTTGTATTTAGTTTTATTTTATCAATCAGTCAGCATAGGATATAATCAGAGTTTAAGCCTTTCCTAAGAACAATTTTGGACCATACTTTAAAAAATAACATAAATCTAGGGTACATTTTTCCCTTTCAGAAATATCATAGAGGTTGATATAGCATATTTCAGAGTAAATATTGGTATAAAAAAAAGTACAAGAACCTCTGAGACTTCTGACACAAACATTCTACCTCCCCAGTGTTATGAAAACTGGGAAATAAGATTTCCAACCAGTTTTTTGGGTTAGAAAGACAGTACTACTTTATTTAGCACACTGAGTACATGGGGGATTCTCTCCACCTAACATGCACAGCTAGCAGCCTAACAGATCTGGCTATAATAATGAAACCAATACATATTCACTACATCCCTATTATGTATTCATTACATTTCTTAAATACGTGAAGATATGCTACTTATTTCAGTGGATTTACCTGGATGTGGTGCCAGATAATCTAAAGAATCTTTTTTCCTTGAGAGTATATCCAATATATGGTCAGGTCATAAGGTACTTCTCTTACTAGTCTTTGCTGTGACACACGACCTTTTTTCTCAAAACAAAGACAGTTAGTACATATTAATCACTGATATAGGTAAATAAGGAAGGAATAGCTGGCACAAGACACTTAGTCACTGATAGAGGGAATTAAGACAAAGCCACATTAATCTCTGGCATTTGTACTAAGCACTATGTAGTACAAAACCAAGCATTAACCATGGATATTGGAATCAAACATTATTGTGTAAAGTTAAAAGAATTTTCCAACATCTTGCTCCACTACTGAATAGACTTCTTTTTAAATAAATACAACTTAGCATTAGCATTGCGTCTACCAAGAATTCAGTACAGAAGCTTAAAACTTAAAAATGACTAAGAATATTTCTAGGGGATGGTTTTCCTCAGAAGAGAGTGGCAACATGGATACACAATTCAGTAAAAATATTGAAGGTGAAAGCAATACAGTATTTTCTTCCCTTATCTTTCTGAAGATGGATTTTATTCTTTAATGATTCAAATCCTTTTGCATATTAGTATGTTTCTCACATTCCTGCATCTTCCTCCATTCCATTCTATTTAAAGAACATCCATATGCTCCTTTAAATTGTTTTGGGGAACAGTAATCATTAGTTGAATCAAAGTGTTTTTATATAGCTGTCCAGGATGAGAGGAGATCAAAGGCTAGAGGATTCTTAAAGCAGTCACTGTGGTTACTACAGCCTCAGCAGGGTCTGTTATTTTATACAAACTTGAAAAAAGTTGCTAGCATTTACTTGCCTTCAAAAGGCATAAAGCTTATTTGATTGTCAGGGAGTTTATTTTGTGGTGAAACTTGAAAGAACTGTTGTCATTGCATACTTACTTTTTAGGTCCTCTACATATTTAGAAACTTTTACCATGTGGCTGACCTCATCTGGGCCATTTTCCCAAACCTCACTCTACTGACGAATTCGTTTTAATGCCAGAAGTCTAGGTTTTTGTTTTATTATGCTAGCCTGGTATAGCAAAGTTGTACCACACGATAGATTTATAAAACCTTAAGTAGATCTTAGCAGATGCTTTTGTTGCCAGGCGTCAAATTTATTCCTGTCAGTGTGCAGCCAATACTTTGTTAGGGAAAAATTTATCCTCTCTTGAGTTATTAAAGAAGAATTAGAGCACTACTTCCCACACCTGCAAAATATACTCTTTTAAGTTTCATTTCTTTCTGTTTCTTTCTTTGACTGGAATCGTTGAAGTCAAAGTTCTTCCTAATCGACTTTTTTTTTACTTTTAAGAATATTTTAAGGTACCTAGTAGTTAGTATTTACTTTTATCACATTTCCTTAGTTGCTTCTAAACCCTGTAAAAATTTCTCTATCTATTCTCTGATTTCAATGTTTGTGGAAGTTCATTAGTTTTCTAGACACCACGTAATACAAGATTACAAGTAAAACTTTATATAAGCTTCTAATTTAAAGTAAACTACATGATCTACAGGGGAAAATACATAGCTTTTCTAATTCACATTATTGTTGCTATATCCTCATATTGAATCCTCTTATTTTGCAGAATAAACTTGTGTCCATATTTTTTCTTCCTGTTTTACATCTCAGACTTCTTTTTTTTTTTAAAGAAAGGAGTGCATAAGATGGTACTTTCATTTATTGTGACAGACTTTCTCTTCTGGATGCCATTTAAATTCTGTGCTAGCAAAAAGAAAATATTAGTGTCTGCTGTAGATTAAAAGTCTATTGCCCTTTTCTATTCTATATCACATTTGAAGTGGATGTGAAATAAGCATTTCTAATTTGTATTAGGCTATGTAATATTAATTATGTGACTGAAGAAGGAAATTATTTTGAAATAATGTTTTTAATAGAAATATTCTTTGCTTTAGTAATTTAACTATGCAAAAAAATGTGTTCTGTCTAGTATATGCTGTAAACACTAAAGACACACCTTCTGGCCTAGGGACCCAAGGAAATCAGGATTGACAAGAAAAGGAAGTGAAAAAATTCTGTGAATGTTGGTGACTTCTTGATATGAAGAAGACGTGATCATGAAATGGATAGAGAAGGGAAAAGCAAATAGAAAAAAAAAGTGAAAAAGTGCAGAGTAAAGGATAATACAGAAAAAAGTATTAATGAGAAGTTTTACCTAAAGAAACAAAAAGTCCAGAAACAAGAAAGACAGAAATTCACAGTGAACATGAGCTAGAATCATAGAATGGTTTGAATTGGAAGTGACCTTTAAATATCATCCAATTCAACACCTCTGGAATGAGAAGGGACAGTGTTTTTTCAACTAGACCACGTTGCTCAGAGGCACATCTGGCCTAATCTTAGATGTTTCCACAGATGTTTCCATCTTCCACCTCTCTGAGCAACATATTCCAGCATTTCAACACCCTCATTCTAAGAAGTTCCTTCCTTATATCTAGTCAGAATCTACCCTCTTTTAGTTTTAAATCATTACCTCTTGTCCTATCCCACCTTGCTAAAAAGTTTCCCCTCATCTTTCTCGTAAACCCCTTTCGAGTAGTGAGAAGTTTCAATAAGGTCACTCCTGAGCCTTCTCTGGACTGAACAACCCCAACTCAGTCTGTCTTCATGTGAAAGGTGTTCTACCTCCCTGATCATCTTAATGGGCTCTTCTCTGGACTTGCTCCATGTCCTCCCTATGTCAGGTACCCCAGATCTGGATGCAGCACTCCAGGTGGGGTCTCACCAGGGCAGAGTAAAAGGACAGAATCAGCTCCCTCAACCTGCTGGCCACAAATGAATCAGTGCATCTCAGCTGCAGCCAAACCTTGATCCGGAGGTTTAAGAAATGCTTCCTAGATTTTCTGAGACAAATTTTTGGCCATTTCCGAAAACCAACATGACTATATCAATTATTTATGGCTAAACATCTGGACGGTTAATGATTTTTGGAAGCAAACTAAAGCATTTCTTAGTTGTTTTATTCTGCCACTAATTTTGTTTGGCCTAGCATTTCTGGCTTTAATAATGTAGTTCATTACAGGAAAGGGCCTATATTATGAGAAAGGCAGAATGTTGGTTTCAAAGAAAAAACCTTCACCTACAATACAAAACATGGGATGGGACAGGATTCAGAACACGATGCCTCTAATAATGGTTTGTTCTCTTTTTTCCCTTATTCTGAGCACAATGTAACAAGGCCTTATGTAATGGTTATACCTTGAGCTGTTTTCTATGCATATAACTCCCATGGAAATCTGGAGAAGCTTTGCTCTTGTCAGAACATCATCAGCTACTGAGGCATTACACACTTGAATGAGAAAAGTGGAGGGTGTGGGGAGAAGAGAGATTAAAAAAAATTGCAAACTGGCTGTATAATTCTTGGAACATCTGTTTTGAAGCCGTTTAGTGCCTGCCAATGTGCCAGGCTTTAATTTGGGGATCTGGCCAGTCTAAAAGTACTAATTGGTGTGCAGTTTTTCACTGAGTATTAGGCACGGTGAGACGCATGATTAAGATGCTAACTTGGATGAGCTGTTTCTCCATTGTTTTATTGGACCATATTCAGCTGTTATACCTAGAAAAAGAATTTACTAGGTACCCCATTCTGGATTTAGATATTTATGTATATGACTTGCTTCAAAGTTGAAAAAGACCTCAGTCTTAGGTTTTTGAGATGCATTATGAAGGCCATTTAACCGTATGTGTGAAATAGTGAGATAACTTTTCCTGAAAAGCTCTATGTATTTGTACAGAAATGTGTGCTCTTACAGTTTTATGATACATGGATCACAGTTCACTCACAACCAGTCTTCTTAAGCAATAGGTAGATGACTCCAGGTCACATTTAATTACTTTTTTGGATATGTGTTATTCTGTCTGCCTATGGGCCAAACTTTAAAAAAATACAGGTGTATCTTAGGATACAAAATTCCATAAGCAATAAAAATATCGCTAAATAACTGTTGGGTTTCTGTTTCTAAGGGCCAAATTTGTAAAGATATGTAGGTGCCTGGATCTAAATCTTGTCTTTCTCTCAGTTCCTAAATTACTCAAACACTGAAAATTTCATGCCTCTGGATAAAAAGAAGAGCTTGAAGACATGAAGAAGCATAAAGTAATCCCTATGAATTGCCAATAGAACTGCAGTAAATTGCCATGTGAAAAATCACTAAATAAAGGTAAGAATACAAAATTGTCTACATTGCTATGGTGTCTCATTCTTTAGGCCAGCTGCTGCTCCCAATACACTTACCAGATTGTTTCAACTGATTTAGCTCCATCTCCTCTGCTATTGTCTTTAATAAATATCTTTTAATAACTTTCTTTCCAGCTGACTCCTATATTACAACCTGACACCTAAAAAATCCATGACATTCTGTTAAACCTATATTGATGCCGTTCATACAGGATACAACACTGTATTCAGGGGTAATAATACATTAAATTTTAAGTGTTAATCATCTCCCTTCCTTCCTTACCTTATATATGTCCTTAAGATATTTTCCAGCTTCACCCACAAACAGTATCTTTTCCATTCATCATGAAATATGGCTATTGTATTTAATTCCTTTCCTTAAAAGTGTTATTGCTGGCTAAATACATTATAATTTTGCCAATTTTTTATGCATTTGAATCTTTCCTTATAGTTTCCTTCTTCTTAATGTTTTTTACACCTTTTCTTAGGACTTTTTCCAAACCACTGTAACATTGTTTTGTACTGTAAACTTGTGGTGTACCATCTCCTAAGTCCAGATACCAATATCAGATTTCTTCTTACAATATCCATCATTTTCATCTATCATATTTTTGCCTGTTTCCATACAAGAGATCATACTGCACTTTCATCTCATAGTTCTTCCCTGGAAATCTTCTGTGATGCCAAAAAAAAATTAGGCAGCTAATAATGACAGCAACCACAATTTTCTACAAGATTTGTGTTTGTTTTCTTTTTGTGTTTTTAAAAGCTCATCCCTTTACCTTTTGGAGGATGGCTTTTTCATAATGGGTTTTCATTCATATTTTTATTTTTTACCTTACGTCTAGAAAATGCTACTTACAAAACCTGATATATGTTAAAACATACAATAGAAAGAGGGACTGACATTCAAGTATTCTTTCAATGGAATGGGGCATTTTATCTTTAGATAAATTTTTCACAGACCTGAAACCTCTTCCATCTCTATCTTCCATACACAACTAGAAATCACCGGTAAATGCCATAAAGCATTCTGAAACTCTCTTCTAAACAGCTGTGTAATTTTCAGATGAAAACATCACTTTCTGACTATCAAATATCTTTCAGTTTTGGGTCGAATCTCAAAGGATGAAAATGATTTTTGAAACAAATTGGGAAGGTAATTCTTAAGTATCTAAATAATACTGATGAAAATAGTTGCTTGTACAGTGACTCTGAAGCTGCTATCCTAAATAAATACCAACTATATAATTGTTTTCCCTTCCAGCTGGCAGGCGAGCCACAGGGATATTGCCAGAGATAATGGCTGATTATTATAGACAAAGATACATTTTATATAAAAAAACCCAACAAAAGCAACTGAACCTTTTGTTCTCTAGAAAATGATTGTCATCATTAGGGAGTATAAGTGTTTATTTCTATGTGATAATATAATTCAACTAATATAGATTGCAATAGTTTTGAAAAAAAAGGAGAAAAATAATCTTGAGTCAACTTTGTTGGTGGATGGGGAAATATAAACCCTGAATTGAGCTTAATTGTTATTACAGATGAATGATGTGGGACTCATTTGTATGTGATTTGTTTTCTTCTGTTAGTTATGTCTTACCCTGTGTTATACATTTGAGTCCAGGTGTTATGACTTAATTTTCATGCTGTCCATACCCTCTGTATTGTCATTAAATAGATAGTCATCAAATGCCCATGCAACTAGGAAGTTCTAGATATAAAACTAGTCTAGCTTTAATATTCACCCACTTTTCCTGTGCTTCTCTTTTGTCTTTTGGATAGTCTACCTGAAAGCAGTACTTTTATAATATGTGTTTTACTTGCATTCAAGGAGTATAATCCCCATTATTTTAAATCCCCTTATTTTTCTTGGAATGGGTAAAAGTTTCTTTCTCACATTTTCTCTGGGTTTTTGAAATGGACTGTAAAGGATAATATCCTAGAAAAATAATTTATGTTCTGATTTTTCGAAGTCTTTCCCGATGCCACCTTACTTTTAGGAGGTAACACTTGGGCTTACTGGACTAATTTTGTTTAATAGAAATCAGTATTTGTCTGGGTGAGATATTTAGAATTTACTTCTGGAAGATCAATTAACTTGTTACACAGACTTTTGGATGCTGAGAACAGCAGAAGGGCCAAATATACTGGAAGAGTTGGTTTCTATTATATTATGATTTCAATTAAATCTAAGATGAAGACTGAAATACTCTTCCATACAATTTGCATTTTGTGTGCAGAAGACTATGCTGTTCATTTTAGGCATTTCTGAGCTGATAAGGACTCAATCACATTCAGAGAACAATTTCTGTGATTTTAATATGATGCATTGTTCTTTCATTGGCCTAAGTCATTAAAACCCACTCCAACAAAAGCAAAAGTGTACCTTCCAGGAGCATATATGCATACATCATAAAATTTTTTGGTTTTTTTAATATCATAGTTCTTGTAGCAAATTCCTGGAGCTATACAGTTCGTCTGCAAATGCATTTCTCTTTGTGCATAAGTATGATATACACACTGAATGGAACTGGAACAAATTGGCACTTCATTCCACAGTGGGAATAAAATACTTTTCCTGATCACATCTTTTCCCAAGATCTAAGCAAATTAGAGAAATAAGGGCCATTAAGTAAAATTAGATTTTATGCTATTTAACAGGTGTTTTGGTCTATTTTACCCTAAGGGTAGATCACAATGCAGTCCAAAAAGTTAATTGTTTGCTAATTTTACAGTTTGTACATTTGTTTCCAGCAGTTTAACCTATAGTATAGTTCTGTTAAACTTTTGTCATCTCTCTTTGGACCTATTCTTTCTTTAATGCACCAAAGAATTATCAAGAACAATAGTTTAAGTTTAGTTTGAGAGCATTTGTATTTGATATTTTCAGGAACACTGGATAAGCCATCTGAGAAACAGAACCGAAATCAGGAGCTATTGTAACAAATTTATATTCCTTAGGGTGTTACTGAAAAAAGAAAAACAGGATTCCCTGCTCATTTTCAATATCAATTTTCCTGAAAGATTGAGAATCACAAACAGAATAAATTGTTTCATGCTGCAATATATATCCCTTGAAGATCTTGTTCAAGGAAAGCGGATAGATCTGTTAGTGTAGAACTATATGTTTAGCCCCCAAAAATTTTCAGATATCTTCCACAGTGCAATAGTCTGATATGAAAAATATCACAAAAAACTCCTAACACCCTCCACCCAAGTTAAACACAAAAAAACCCCCACCTCACTGAACACAATGTAAAATACCATCCGGTGGTCTATAGGTGAGGACCTAGCTTTCTGTCTCCCATCCATACAATATGTGCCCCAAATATATAATATAATACTTGAAAATAATAAAAAGCAGAAGCACAAATTAAAACCAGTGCAGCAATACATATATATTCTTTCTTAGCAACTTGGAAACCCACATACATAACTAAAAATAGGTTTTTATTTCTTTTCTTTCTGGAATGGGGTCACTGAAAACTTCTCTGTAGTATTAGCAGTTAATCAGCTAAGTATTGTATAAATATTAACACCATAAATGTATTGGATTTCTGTTTCTCATGTAATAGTAGTAAGCAAATCTGTCCAGAAATGGAAATAATTCATAACCTGGTGCGCCAAATCTGATCATTTATGCTGCTCTTTTCAATTCAGCCCTGTGAACGAGTTCTGATCTCTGGTCTCCTGGCAAAAGCCTTTGAAGGGATTTCATCCCCTCTCCTGCCCCATCCTCTTAAAAAAACATTGAGTCAGAATTGCCTGCTTGTCTCAGTCAATATCTCCCTAAGGAAAAAATTTCTAAAAAATGTTGAGGGAAGGTACTAACATTTAAATGGACTGTTCTGTTCCTGGGAATATTTCTGGGTTTAGATGCTTTCTGAGTAATTTTATGAATCTTCAGTTGTTGAGCATTAATAGCTGAAAGAACATTAAAAAGAAAAAAAAAATTCAGAAGGAATAGGAAGTAACCTACTTATTCTCATAATTACAATGCAAGAATAATGTGAAAAAATAAAACATTTAATTTCTGGTAAAAGTTCAAGTTAGTCCTTCAAATTATGAAAATAAAAAACATTAATATAATTTTTTGGTTTGGCTTTTTTTTTTTACTTTTTAAGAACTTGTAGCTTAATCTATGTCCTTTAATTGTTACCTATGTACTGCATATATGTTTGCATAATAAATATGCCTTGCACTATACACACAAGAAGGTAAAGTGAATGTTGATGTATGAAGCAGTGGCATTTATTTTCCTTTAAAAACAGTAATAAGCCCCTTTCTGTTTAGAATCCTTTTCAATTCACTGAATTGATGTGTTCTAGAGTAGGTTTTATGAGCTACTTGACAGTTCAATTTTAATAAATTACTTTGTAAACTATCTAATAATGTTTATTCTAATTATATCTAGGTACTATTATTGTTGCAGACAATAGTTTTCCAGTCTTTGCTTTTATTTAATAAATGGATCTTTGCAATTTTGCTGCAACTTTCAACCCTTACAGAATTATTCCAGGCAGATTGCACATCTCTCCTTTCTGATACTGACTTTTCATCATGTCTAATATCAGTATGATATGCAAAATGAGTTAAAGGTATAATATAGTGTGAAATGGGTTTATGCTAATAATAAATATATGGGTATGAACTCTTATTCTAATTTTTAATATAATTTATATTTTGTATGAAATTTTGAGTATTTATTTAATCTCTCATGTGACTGAAGTCCCAAAGTCTTTGACCTTTACTTCAGAATTTGAGTGTAGTTTGCAGCTCCCAGAAATGCCCTGTCCATTATATAGCCTCAGTAATGGTAACACAGTACTTGTCTGTAAGTAGGCTGTACTTATGCGTAAAATCAACAAAATATTTCTTGTCCTTTGTGGAGCAGATGGAACAATTTTATGTCTCTCATTCTATCAAACTTCTTTGAACTTAAATTATTGATACCATCAGCTAATACAAAAATGCAGAAGTGGATTAGATGTGACAGCTGTTTACCACTGGCAGGTGAGTTGTGACCAACAGAATTCCTTTGTGATATTAAATAGCATGCAACTCAAGGTTAGTTGGTATGGATACTTCAGGAGTTATGTATATTTTGATATCATCTAACATTCTTTCTTCTGTTCCCAGTTTATGTTGGGTCTTTTTAAAAGTGCCAATTTACAATTAGATTATGGGATTAAATAGGACTCAGTAACACTGCTGTATTCATTCTTTCCAATGGAAAGTATGCATTTTCATTGAGAAAATGAAGTAATCTGAAAGACTGAAAACAACATGTGTTCTATACAGGCATGCAGTAAAAACAAATACAGTAGGCAGAATGTCAGATCATAGAACTTTAGCCTGATCTATGATGGCATTTGCATTTTATATAACTCAGTTTGTACTAAATGTGGCCAATTAAGAAAATTTAACTGTGACTTTATTCTCTTCTCCTCAGCAGTTCTAATTTTAAAGCAATAGTTGTAACTTAAATAGGAAAAAAAGCAAAGCTCTGTGCTTTTAAGTTAATTTCAATCTCTTTAAGATACCCCTAAAGAATTAAGTATATTTCATTTAGAAAAGAAAGAGAGGAACAGAAAATCTTTGTTTTGTCACAGACTTTTACCCAAAGTTGAGCTTGTGAAGACTTAAAAATGAAAACAGTGTCTCCTGCTTTATTGCCATAGTGCCACCATCTTGTAAAGAAGATCACTAAGCGTGAGTAAATCTACAATACCAAATATCCCATATTTACTTTTTGAAGCACATTCAGAGAGAACTAAAGCAACTGAAGTGGATAAATAGGGCAGAAAGAAGAAACTGCAGCAGAGGAAAGGGTTGGAGTCTGTAATTACCCTCTCAGCATTTAGTACCTAGAGTTCAGAAAATCTTGTACTATTCTACCTTTGATGAAAGTAACAACTGCTTTATCTTAAATTCTCTATCAGTAGCACCACCTATTAATGTTCTAAATATACCTAGCATATAAGACTGACACATAGATTTATAAATTTTAAAGCTGTAATTTTAGGTGAGGTTAATAACAAATTGGTGGATGGACAAGTGTACTTTAACAATTTATGAGCTACTTGGTAGGTCCACTTAATCATAACATCCCCTTTGGAAAATCTTTCTAGATAAAAGTGAATAAAATGTGCTATACAATAAATTATTTTTGATTCACTGTAGGTAGCATGTGCAGTACATGAATGGGCTTGCATTCCCATAATTTATTTTTGTTATATGTTATTTTCTTCTACTGTTTTTCATATAAGATAATTGATGTAGTGTCTTATCTTGACAACCTGCTAAGAGTCATGACCTCTTTCTGGAAAATTCCCAAAAACTATTAAAGGTGTTTCAACCAAATCATTATCTAGTAGTTTTAAAAAAAAATTTGGGTCTGCTATGAAATCCCAGCTAACAGAGCGTGCTATTTTTGGAATATAGTATTTGAATAATGAGAGTAATCATTTATTTCACAGACTGAATATTTTATTCTCTGGTTGCATGCTGTAAGAGGGACAATCCATGAACCAAGAAATTATTTGTATACTGAATGTCTTAGGAAATATGCAATGCATTTGAGGATCTAAAAAAATAAAACATGAGGTAAACAACTCTGCAATTCATAAAAGCTTTACCCAGCCTTATATGTTGCTCCTTCCACTAACAAGTAAGTAGAGGTATGGCTGAGACAATTTCAACAGAAGTCTTCCCTGGATTAATAAGGGAAAGCCTTTTAATTAGTTTTTTCCTACATTTGCTTGTATATATCTTTATTAGATCTTTCCACTTGTTCTTTAAGTCCACTTTTGCCGTGGAAGGAAACATTTTCTGTCTGTTCTAGTAGAGGCAGCAGAATTGCAGACTTCATCCGATGCAGGCTACAGCAGATGAGCACTCAATGTCTGTAGCAGAAAAATTTGTGTATACTGATCATCCATACCTACGACTCATCTCCTCAACATACACACTGTCCTTGCTCAGATATGATTCTATCCATCTTTTGGACAAGACAGAGAAATCACTGTTGCTTGACTTCAGTAGCTCTAGGGTGGCATCCTATTTGCAGTTATTCTTGTTCTGGGCAGACTTGAGTGAGATGAAACTCAGTGACTTCAGACTCAGGAAGCCAAGTTTGATTAGTCTGAACAATGAAGCATTCCCCAAGTGTAGAATATCTACTGCGGCACAGCCTGCTTACCCGGCACAGCAGACGTGGCAGCAACAGGGAAGGTCCGCAGGCGCCTTCTCTAGAGGGATGCCACTTTATGCCTTAGGCAGCCGATAGCGATGGAAAAGGTGCCCAGGAAGGTGAAAGAATACGAGGAGGGACTACAGACTGTTACACCAGACCAGGTTAATGGCTGATGGACACAGCTGTAATCCAGACCACCACGCACCAGATCCTATGAGTCACCAAGCGAGCTCACAGGGAACCAGCACCAAGTGCCACTGGGAGCACAGAGCACAAGGGTTTTAAGGGAGAGGGGAAACAGGGGTGGAGACAAGGATACAACCAAGCAGGGAGTTCTGGGGGAGGTACATAACTAAGAGGGATATCTTGAGGGACCAATCATAATAAAAGGGGGAGGGGACACCACAACTGTACAAAATCAACAACCCAGTAACTTAGAACTTTCTAGTAAGAGGGGTAAGGCTTCAGAGGATTGACATAGGAGAGAGAGAAGGGAAGCAACAAACAGGGGAGGGGTTTTACATCAATCAAACTTAGAAGAATGGGGGAAACCAACAGCAAAGAGGGGGGGTACGTGGAACAAACCATTCAACTTAGAACTTAAAAAACCCGCCGTAACAATCTACACTCACCTCATCTTCTCACATACTTGCTGACAATATCTTTAATAAGCCTGTTCGTATCTCCTTGTGCTGAGCAAGAAAATCCTGGAAAAACTCAAACACAAAAGGTAAGCCTACAAAGGATGGAAGTAAGGACAGGAAGCTTGGGAGAAATACAACTAAACTGTCTAAACAGCGAGGGATCAGGTTAGGAAAATGAAGCCCTGATAGAATTAAATCTGGCCAGGGATGTTAAGGCCTAAAAGAAAGGTATACCAAAAAGAGGTATGACAGTGAAAAAAAGTAAAGCTAGGGAACTAGTTTTGTATGCACTCTGGAAGGAAATGGGAGATCATGTTAGCTGGGAATGAGAGAGCTGGTTACCCAGGACATGCAGACAAGGTACTCAATGGCTGTTTTCTCCTCAGTCTTCACAGGCAAGGGATTCAAGTTGCTAGTGGCAAAGGCAGGCATTGGAAGAGCAAAGAACTCCACCTAGTAGGAGAAGATCAGGTTTCAGGCCATCTAGGGTACCTGAAAGTGCACAAGTGCACATGTCCGTGAGACCTAATGAGATGCATCCATGGCTTCTGAGGGAATTGGTGGATGAAGTGGCTAAGCCACTAACCACCACATTTGAGAAGTTATGGCAGATCAGTGAAGTTCCCACTGAGTAGAAAAAGTGAAACAGCTCCCCAGAACCAACATCATGCCAGTCTATGGCACACAGCAACCTCTCTACTGTCTCCCAACTCTCCTTTACTTTATTCATGGAAGTGGCTAAACTTTTAAGTGTGGCATTAGCTTGTATTTCTACTCGTGCAGCATTTGAAACTGGGGAGAGTGGATATTTTGAGCTAAAAGAAAACAGCAAATTTTACTGGTGTTTACTGGATGTCATTTAAAGTAAGGTAGGCAACGTCTGGTCTCAAAACATGTTGATCAAGGCTGTTTGATTTACCGGCCAGTATGACTAGAGAATCTGAAGATAGCAGTTTCTGTCCTATAAAAAACTGTTTTGAACATTTCAGTAAGAGTAAATATAATCTCTTTGAGTATCACACTGTGCTTTTCATTTCAGGCAGGCATTTATAGAGACTAAGTGTTCCTTGTCTTGTGACTTGTGTAATTGCTTTTACCTGGACAAATGAATTATGAAATACTGCCATTTTCATTTGGCAGTTTTTGCACAGCTATATATGAGAGTATAACATAAAAAAAAGGCATTGAAATGTCAAGCATGCTTATAAAACAAAGGAACAGCCTCTGAGTGAATGGTGCATGGTAGGAACAATTCTTTAGTGGTACTTTAAGGGAAATACTTTTTAAATGCAGATATACATTTTCCAGGTCTGACATATTTCCCTCTGCGGTCTTAAAATCTATGTAACTTCAAAATCTGGATGTACTAATACATCAGGTAAGATTTCAAGGCCTTTCTTCTTTTTAAGAAATAAAAACATTTCCTTATATCAGGTATTGGGATATTGGCAGTAGTTTAGAAACTACTTTATGCCAGCTACTGAATATGGATTTCTAGTTGTGTGACAGATTGGTTGGTTCAAATGTATGGGGGAACACACTTTATTTAAAATATTAATTCCTGCTAGAATCAAGCTCTTAAGGTCTTAAGCTCAGCACAAAATAATTGCAGCAAAACACAGACAGTCAAGTGTGTGCATGTGTGCATATATCAGCATTCTTCAGCTGCAACCACGAGTCAAGTCTATCATACCAATAGTAATAATTACCACCTCTATTTATTATTACACTGACTTCTATGAGATTCTTTGCAGTTGCAATTTTTTTTTTCCTGGAAAAGGGACAGCTATCAAAGAAAGAGTATTGCCTGGTGGCACTGCAGTGTGTCTCTGAAGCCTGTAAGAGAGCAGAAGGTATGTAAATTCGATCCACTTGTAAACAGATTAAACGTTGTTGTCTTTGGTTCAGGTCACTGTATTTAACAGTTTCTCAAGAATCCTGTTATTGAGTTGGGTTCATCAAATGAGACATATGCACAGCACAGCTGGGACTGAGTGACTGAGCACAGATGTGTATCTACTAAATTGTTTGTGACAGCAACTGTAGTTAATTGTGATGGGTGACAGGTACATTGGAGGCCAGTCAACTCAGTGAACTATTGATGAGTGTGGTATGAGACATGGTATATATGAACAGCAAGTGGAAAATTTATGTCAGCCATGACTGAAAATTCAAATCAAGTGCAGACAAATTAAGCTGACTGGAGCTGTTAATAACTCTTTTCCTTGCTTCTGCATTCCTGCTATCCTTTATATTAGAAAAATGTGATAATGTTTATTTCTTATAAACATAGAATATTTTGGTAAAAATGCTATAACTTTTTCACTGGAACTGCTATTATTCCTGGTGCTATTAATATTATCTGTAGAAAAGTAAAAATAATGCTTTGGTTCAACCCACACAATTTCTTCCCAGAGTTTCATTTCTGAACTCTATCAATACCCAGTTTTATATACACTGCATCTATGTCTGTTTCCTTATACTAAGTCTTTGTGCCTTTTTTTCTTCTCCTGGCTACCAATTCTCTCTTATTAATGTACTGAAACCTCAAATGAACTTTCTCTTTCCTGTTGTGAAGTAAAATCTGTTCAACAATCACATTTCATTTATCTAAAACTGAATGTAGAGACCTTGAGATAAAGTAGTAGTCATAGACGATTCAGTGAGAACCAGATATGATAGATTTGGAGAAGCTCTGAAAGGAGCCTTGTTAAACATTATTACCAGCAACAGAGGTTTGTGTTAATCATGCTTAGGACTTAGACACTGGATGAAGCAGGGCTGTCGGACCCATTTTGGGGGACTGAAATATTCTGACTCAGGGTTCTTTCCCTTTTTGTATAACCTGAGTGGCACAGAAGTCACTTTGATGTTACCAAACTAAATGCTCTACAGATCCCATAGCATGCCCTCTATTAGTCTACCATACCACTGAAATTGAACTTTATTCTGTCACTGTCTGATGCTAGTCCTCCAATTCTATGCCAGAGTTTTATAAATTAGTGTTTCTAATGTTACAAAAACTGTAATTAACTAGATGAGTAAGAAGGCTATGGATGTGAAATGCTCAGCAGAAAGGATGGGCACAAATAAAAAAAAGTTGTCTCTATTTTGTTTCATAAAAGTTTCTACAACTATTTTCTTCTTTCCCCTAAGCCCCTAAAATTCCTGAAAACAAACTGAGTATCCTACTAGGAGAATGTAGGATTATAACAGTCTGCATAATTTGTATGTGAACTAGATATTTATATCTCAGATACATGTTTCCTTCCCTCATATGATTTCTGCTTGAATAGATGATCTGAAGGTCTGCCTTGGGAATCCAATCCTTATTCCCATTTAAGATAACAGAAAACTCACACTGCTGTTTCTCAGTTCTTAGACACACACTGTAAGCAACATCCCTTTCTCCTCTTCTTGTACCAGAAATTTTAATGCCTCCTATGGCTACTGGTTCCTCAATAATCCATTAGTATTCATGATTAACATGGCATTTTAATGTGGTGAATTTCTACTTTTTACAGTATTCCTCTGTGTCAGCTCACATGATTCAGTAACCATTATTATGAATACGGTCTTCTTCATCTGAAAAATACAGCAGGGAGGTGAAGCCTACCTGCAGCTTAATCTTCTACTAGAAAAACAATTGATGAGATGTACTTCTGTGATAGTTATAATGGATTTATACAGAAAGCATAGAACACATCTCTAACACCTTTTGGAGCACAGTCTCACACACTGGAGAGCTGTCACAGGACTGGCATATGTGCAGCTGCTCATCAGGTGACGTTTACCTACAGAGGCCATTTTCTGCAAGATTTAGTTTTAACAGAAGATGCTGAGTTAGATGAAAATCTTCCCCAAAGAGTCATGGAGGTCACAGTGTCAATGCAAAATTGGCATAAATTTCCAGCCAAAGGAAGTAATGTTTCCACTGCTCCTTCTCTATCCACACCTCTCTGTGGTCTAGAGATGTTATATCTGGGACAGCAGGTAGATACTGTAAAGAACTGAATTCCATGCCAGTAATTAGAACATTAGAGACTTTCTAAAAATTGTGAGGAAAAGCAGGTTCTGCGCTACTGACATTATTTGCCTGCTGTTCCAGCTAGCTCATAATCACTATGCTCTGATAAGTGCTCCAAGGCTTGGAGGCTTCTAAAATTCTGAAGACTTCTAGAAAATTGTTCTCTCAGTACAATGCCAGGTACGCTGTAAGAGGTCAGAACGGGTGAATTCAGAGATAACCTTTCCATCTGCATTTTCACATGATTTGGTTTCAAAAAGAGGAATTGAGCTGAAAGTCCTATTAACATCTAAATCATATGTGCCAGAATCACATTTACATTAGGCTACAAGATTAGAACAAACTGAAATGAAATACTCTTATACAGGTCTATAGACTTGTGTCTATCTTGGTGTTCAGGTGAAAAATTTATTCCCCATAAAGCAAGACTCCAAATGAAACATACGAAAGTTTTGAAGAGTAATGTGATTTGTTCACTGTCAATGGCCAGAAAAACATCACCAAACTGCTCTCTTTTAGTCTTATAGCTTAGCTGAGGGGAGAGGAGATTTTTTTTGCTACTATCTGATACGATAACTTTGTGGCACAGCTCTCCACATTCCCTTATCCTTTTGTCTGGGCAGAGCTGTTCCTCTCTATCAATCTGCATCTGGTCCAGGTGGTGCAGCTGCAGAGCAGTGATTGCACAGAAGAGCACCAGGATGGCAAAGATAAACGCACTTGCACAGTGAAGCTTGCAAAGTGGCATGCCCTTCTGAGTACATTATATAGGAATCTCAGTAGGGGATAACTAAACATCAAATCTGTGTTTCTTTGAGGTGTGAAAACAGTGGTTTGAGACACTGAAAGAGAGGACAGTGGCCACATGCAGAGCAGAGTAAGTCTTTCTCCTATTAAAGCCAGAGGGAAAAGGATTCCTCAGAGAGAATGAAACACAAATGCTTTTACATGAGGTTGAATTTTTAAGGAAAAGGGCAAGAGTGCCCAGCCAGGGCCAGGTTGCTGTCTGTTGTTATGGCAACAGACGGAGAATCTCCTATGGAAGAGGAAAGAGAGGGAGTGGGAGGGCAGAAAAGAAAATGGTTTCAGAAGGACGGCAAGGGGGTAGGAGTTTGTAAGTGGAAAGACAACAAAGCTAAGTGTCAAGGTCAGGCAGAAATGCATGTGTCCATGATGACTGAAATGCCCTTAGAGACCTTGTGCACAGCCATTCCCTTCGTGGGTGGGCAGATTTGCTGGGGTCACTTCCACAGGCATCATCTGGCTGGCAGAATGCCACTGCGGTGCCCCCCTGTCCTCCCGCCCCCACTCCAGCTGAGGGCTTACATCTATATTTGTTCACTGCCTGGATGGGCATAATACTTGCAAGAAATACTCTTTTCATTGCCAAGGACCCCTGCATCTGCTATCTTTTTAATAAATTGAACTGATCCCAAATGGTAAACTTTATTTACCTCTTGGGGTGTGTTAGGAGATGAGAGGTAGTCCTTCAACATGGGAAGCTCCCTTTTTCCCTCAAGGAGCAGGCTTTCTAGACAGAATACTACTTCCAAGGTGCACTCCAAAAATTCTAACTACTGAGATGTGCAGATATTTTTTGTCAGAAATAGTGTCTCGATATATGATGGGTCTAGTAGAGAGAATTATTTTCCCTCTTAGCATAGCAACCCTGTAGGAAAGAATGGAAGTGCAGTATGAACCAGACAACTGGCTAGCCAGGGATGCAACTTAATACTTTGTTAAACAGATTCAAAATGAAATCTCTGTGCCCAGAGCACCAGAAGGAAGCATTACAAATCAGGACTAAGCAACACAAAACTAAGACTTTTCTTTCAGTCTTCATAATAAAAATCAAAGAAAAATAATGAACAAACTAGTGAAACTTTCCCAAAGGGAGATTCCTGTTTTCTTTATTTTTTCTCCCTTTCTTTCCTGAATACAAAGTTCATGCTAGTCATGTTGTTCATGAGTCAGTGCTGTTGTGAGAGCGTGGCTGTCCCTGCTCCTCTAGCGCTTTTGAACTGGCTAGCCCATTTCTATCAAATCTGACAGAGAGATAGCGTTTTCAGATGTTACACTCTTACAAGTTCTGTGAAAATTTTTAGCTAGGGGCAAGAAAAAGGCTACAGTGATACCTACACTGAGGGAAAGACCCGAGTATGAACTGCGCTATTACTGAATACACACATTTCTTGTGTTGAAGAGTGTAGATAGGAGGGAGAGGTTATAAATGTTTTAATTCTTGGAACAGCTTCAATCAAAGTTTGAACTTTATTAGACACTATCTAGCTTTCATTTTCCTTCTCTCTTTCCCTCCATATATGAGTTCTCTAGTGTTTAATAAGGACAGGAAACATGCTGCAGGCTTAGTTTACTTCATTTAAAAAGCCATTTGATGAAACACAAATCTTTTGAAAACACAACTCTATTAGTTGCAGTGTTTGTGGAACGATTTATTATTTAAAGCAAATGATAGTTGTGTTACACTCTCTCAAAAAAATTCTCAAGACCTGTCCATTGTTTTCCTGTTACTCTTAATTTATTTTCTCTCTCCAGTTTGAAATATTCTTATTTTCCAGATTTTTGCCTTAAATGCAATTTCAAATCACTTCCCTGGAAGGTAGTGTGAATATCCTTGTCTTCTTCCCCACAAATATTCAAATTTGAAATGTAATTTCAGTATGAAGACCAATGGAATTCTAAAGAACTCTAAAGAAATTCTTTAGAAAATCTAAAAATTCTAAAGAAATATTGTCTAGAATCTTACCTCAGCAAGTCACGTGAAATACTTTTAATTTAAAATAAAATATCTCTTCTTCTCTTATAGCACCTAAGGATCTCTTATGCCTCTGCATTACCAGTTTAGCCTCCTGGTCCACTATCATCACACCCATTTTTTGGGGGAAGTCATAAAATTCTGTGTCCTCTTTGTATCACATTATGTTTTCCTCACTTTACTTTCCAAAACCATATTAATATTGATTTTATATAGTTTTTAATTTCACCAATAGATGTGCCTATATCTGCCATCTACTGGTTTTTACTTTCTTGAATGCTATAATCAAAATAAAGATTGATAGAGTATTTGGACCACTTGGACTAAAATAAAAAATTGTAAAGGGAATTTGCAGATTTACAACTGGGATGTCAAATGTTGAGGATTGAATCAGTTTAAAGTGATGGCTTGATGAAGACTGACTTTCACCTTCAGAGGAGATAACATTGCTCAGGATGTAATATCCCTGATGAACTACAATCTATTATACTGTTAATTGGACAGCAAGAAATTAAACATAAATCATTCAACAGAATACAGTGATATAAAATCAATTAAGTCATTGCACTGGAAAAAAAATTTTAAGTGCTCTACATTAGGGAACACTATGAAAAAGAACAACAATTTTAATAAAACTTTTGTTTGGCACTTGATATGGTTATTCACACAGATTACAGAAGACGAATTGAGTTAAGGTCTCTAATTTTGAATCAGGAAAAACCCTTCTAATATCAGCTAGAAGGGGCAAATAACCAAGCAACCACTGACCATTGTAGTTATATGAGTTAAGGACCAAATTCAGAAATAATTAATATGGAACTAACCATGATAATTTTCATCATATTGCACCCATGCGAAATGTGCAAGAAAAATTAAAGCCTGGCTTTTGAAGACATAAACTCTAATTTTTCCCTTATTTATCTGCAGTGAGACAATCCATGAAGTTTAATTTCCAGATTCATGCTAGTAGTCTAAATTTGGTTGTTATACAAGACCTGAAAAACAAGTGAAGTTTTTGTAATTTCTGTGAGTTGACTGCTTCACACTCACTCTGAATGACAGTGGGTCTTGACAAAGTTCCCCATTTCCTCCATCCCAGTTAGCTAGCTTACTCATTTTCACTCACCTTTCCAAACAAAACACTACTGTAGATACTTTTTCCATTTTTTTTAACAAGATTTTGGATATGAGAAACAAGGTAAGCCTCCTTCTGGAAGCAGACTTTCAGAAAGAAGGACAAACCCATATGCTTTACTCAGTCACTAAAAAAACTTCTAAACAACCTAGATCTCTTCCAGGAAGATCTCATCATGCTACTTCAGGATTGATCTAGAAGTTAGGTGTTCAGGTTTACTTAATAAGTTCTTCATTTTGTTTTTCAGAAGCATCTCAGTTGGTACTGACCAAGTGTTGTTGTCATATATCATAAGTTGCAGCTCAAAATCAACAACCAGAAATATACCTTTCATAAATATACTCAAGCCACCAGTTAAGCAGATATGTACGATAACTTTATTATTCTTGTAACATCTATGTGCATTTTGCTTATAATTATATATATGCTCCCCCCCCACACATACAAGTCTCTATAAAATTACCTATGTAAAATATTACACCTAAGGTCAATTTTCAACAGTTTCCTTGCATCCAAACTTTCTGCCAGTGCCCACAAATTAAAATCAACAATTGCTGATGTTTTTAAGTTTTAAAAATCATTTAAATGTTTCTTAAAATCATTTATTATTGTGGTTTTTATTAGAAAATATTCTGAAAACTACCCGTCATTAGACTTAATGACGATTCCATATGCCAGTTCAATATACAAAAACAAATTAAGTTTATAATTAACTTATTAATTCAATGCAGCACTAATTCTTAGAATTTTATCATTGCTTTCTGTAAATGGAAGTTTTAAATTCACAGCCTATCTTTAGTACTTGGGAATAGCTCCTGGAAACATGACAGCTGCTTCCCCCTCCCTGTCTCCCCAGTTCTACTGAGAATCAAACCATTAATGTACTCAGGAGCAGTAAGGTAATTATATGTTTTAGTAGGTTCATTAAGAGCACTGAAAATACATTTCACTGTAAAATAATTTCTGCTCTCTTCAAAATGTCTAAAACATGAGGAATTTTTGGAAAGAAAAGGCTAAGGTGCTATGTTTCTTTACTTTAGACAACAACCTCTTACAAATCAGTACTAAATGATGCACAAAAATCCCTTGGTATCTTAAAAAGGGAAAAATTACATAGGTAAACAGATAAATCTTTAGTACATTTGTCTTTATGGGAGCAGCTCCTGCTGTTGGTCTCTAACCTGGAGGGCATTATTCTTTTCTAAATTGCCAGTAGAGTCTCACAGCACAGTGATAAATAGAAACCGCTGAAAGAAATAACGTTCATTCTAACACACAAGAACTTTCCAGACAGACATTGGCCTCTGAGAAGAAACACTTAGACAGAATAGATGAGTTGAAACTGCAGAATATATCACTCTTTTTCCCTATGAACCAGCATTATCCCAGCTGTGCAAATAAGTGCCTTTATGCCAATAATTAAGTAATAAATACATTTAAGAGAGAGTCTTAAACTTTAAGGAAAACACAGGAAAAAGGTTGTTCTACATCAGTTATTTTTTGTATGAAGCCAGTGATATATTCCCAGCACTACTTTAAGAAGTCCCTAATAATGTAGATGCTTTTGTGTTATTTTGTGGTAGAAAATTTCCTTTGTCAGACAATTAATGGAACAGAAAAGAAACAAGTGCTACAGAATTGCAATTAAAAGTACTAGTTTAATAATAGAACAGAAAACTCCCTGGCAATTTTCTCTCTTATTTATTGTTTCACCCGAAGCGCATCTGCTAAGGCAGAATTTTGTTTGTTTCTGGTTATGCTGGAGTAACATTCAGCTATGCTGTTTGTGGTTTTCCTCATTAATAGTTTCAAAAGTCTGACAAAATGAAAACTGTCTTGGAAAGAACAGTTATTCTGCTTTGTCTGCTAGATGCATGCCATATGGATTGCTTTTAAGAATTGATATGAATGAGAATTTGGGGGTTTTTTTCATGCAGTCAGAACCCTAGGATGGTATTGTGACACTACCAGCCATTTTCCCCACTGCTTTTACTCTGGCCATGAGACTCCAGGAATTCAAGTGCCTGGGATGGGACCAGCTATTTGGTGCAATCAGAGCAACCCTACCCTAACTACTTATCCTGTCTGAAAATTTTCTTGTTTATTTTCTTTAGGTACCAGAAGCAGATAGGAAGACAGAGCTTTCCCTGCTCCTGGGGCAAGGTGTGTGTTAGGAGGGGTGGGATGTGAATGGCGGGAGGTGCAGCGAGCACAGCAGTGAGTCCAGGCAAGGACAAAGAAGGGTGAGGGAAAACGATGAAAATGTGGCCACTGCCAGGAAAAGAGATGGACACTAGATATATCAAGGAACAAGCAGCCTGCTAGGAAGTCCTTGAATGGGCATGGATGCAGCTGAGAGAAATTGTACATCTACATGTTATCTTCTTTTCTCCTAGAAGTTGCATTTTCTCTCTGTCATCATTAGACTCTAAGAACAACCCTTTTTTTTTTTTTAAGTACAACATTTTTTGTTTTGTTTTGTTATAATATATACAGGTTTCAGTACAAAATCTGTTCTTCTACTGACATTTGGATTGAATTAGTGAGATGGATTCTATCTAGGACTACATGTTTGAAATTAAACTGGAAGGTCTCTCTAGATTTTTCTCTGTGGATGCACTTCAGCTTAAGGAGGTGCTAGAAATTAAAATGTCCTTTTTTCTTGCTGATACAGATACATTAATTTTTTTATACAATTGTATTTTTCTAACAACTGTTCTGCATACATGCTAGACCTATTTATTTATTTGATTATAATATTAAAAATTATACTTTTATAGTAATTTCAACTTTCTTATTCAATATGGGTATTCCCTATAGTTCAACAGTTGGTTTAGGGCAGTATAAATAAGTATTGACTTCCAAAACAATCTGTGTCTTGCTTTCTTCCTACATCTGTCTGTAGATCTCAAAGCAAAGGGCATGTTAAACAAGCTTAAAACTAGTCCTTATGCACTCCAACAGAAAATTCATAAAAGATATTGAAGAGGCTAGGGGAGGATCAGCAACTGGACATCAATGGGAAGGGAGGATACACACTCTTCTGTCTTCAATTTACTTTGGTGCAAATTTTAATTAGATGACACGGATGCTTAAACTTGCATGTTAGATCCAAGTCCAAACTGTAGAACAAAGGAAATGTCTCTTTGAGTTCCACAGGCCTCTGAAGCAGCCTGTAACCTTCCCTGGCCTGGTTTCCTGAATGTTTCTCCAACAAAGTAAGTATGACAACTGTGCTGACTGGGAGTTTTTCATTTTCAAGGTACTGTAGACTTCTTAAAATTCTATTTGTTCTGTCTTCATCACCTTTGATCAGCTTTGCTCATTTTTGTTTTACATTTTTTTGTCCTTCCTTTCATATTAATTTTCTTGTTATCATTTCCATCCATCTGCTCTGGAGTACAGAATCAAAGTCCTTTCTCATATTCAGTTTTTTCTAGATTTTCTCCTATTCACTTTTCTCTAGGACTATCAATCATTTCAAAGACTACAATAAAAGTTTTATTATTCTCTCTAACCATATACATCTGCTAATCATGCTTTCAAAATAACACACAGGACACTTCTCTTGCCGACTGAGTAGAACTGATTCATATTCATTTACTCTATGTCTGATTATAATTAATTTAGAAATAGCTGAACTGGCAATAAACTTGTTTGAAAATTGTGCCTTCACAGACTTCTAAAGTCACCTGTGAGATTATGGAAATATTTCCTTTCACTGAAGCCTGAGCTGCTACACTGATACTTCTGCATGTGCTGCTATCTGGTCCTATGCTTATAAATAGGGTAGGTAGCAATTTCAATTGAAGCATTGTTTTAACTTGCACTCAAACTTTGGACTATGGTATAAACTGATCCCTAATGATGTGGGTAGGGTGAGTCTTTTGAATTTTGTTGTGATTGGGATTTCAAATCAGGAACTTCATGGATAGTTGAAACTGCATGAGCTATATCTACAATTTTCTCTGATTTATAAGCAATAAAGTATTTACCATCAAATGTGTAGAAAGTGTTTGTATGTGTTTATATTTACAGTATTTCCATATTTCTTGGAGCATGGATTACTATGTTTTTTCCTATTATGTTTTATATTTCAAGTCTTTAGAATTCCATTAATATTTGCCTTGAAGAAAAGAGAGATGTAAAAACTGTAGGACTAAGATTCTTGTAAAATTCACATTCCCTTGTTGGACTGTGTAGATCAAAAGGCCTTGTACACTCATCCTTGAGGAAGACAAAAATTCCTTAGGAACTTTTACTATCCATATAATTTCATAATTCAACAGTGAATCTGCACAGTAGTGCACAGGATTAACTGCACAGCAAAAAGTCCATCTGTACAGAACTAGGTACTGGTCTGAAAATAATGGTTTCCAGTCATTAATAGAATTTTGTGTAAAACTCATATGATCTAAGAACACACAACTTATTACTTATTACTCACTTACTTATAGTTTAGTAATAATCACAAGTGCAGGTTTTGTGGTCATTCCTACCTTATCCATTTGCTCTTTCAAATGTTTTTTTAAAATCTGTTAGCAATGAATGCAGTTTTCATCTAGGTTAAAAAAAACAAAACATACCAACCTGAATAATTTTCATTTTCAAAAATATAGTAATGCTTACCAATCATTGTCGGCATGGTGATTACTTCAGTACTTATACAATATGAAGGAAAAGACTGGCAAGCTATGCAGCAAGAAAGAGGGTTAAGAAGGATGTGTTCATGAAATTGATAAACAGACACAAGTGTTATGAAAATCAAATAATTTCATAGTAGTAAGCAATCTGAGAGAAGAATAAAATGGTTAATGAGTAGCTAAATTTATTTTGATCAAATATATGCTTGATTTTATAGTTCTGAATATATTGAAACTCTGATACTTTTTTCCTAAAAAAATTCTTCCCATAAACTCTGATAATGCAAGAAAACAGTAAAGTATAAAACCGCTTGATTTAAAATTATGTATATAAGTAAAGAATTAATGTATCATGATATAATAAGATACAGTGCTGAGAATAAAAATGTGATATGAAAATGAAATTAACTTGCGTTAAACATATGTGTTGGGAATATGGCTCCTGGTAATGAAGCAGTGGTTGGATATGTTGACAGTATCAAATAAAAGAACCTCAAGGGCTTAGAAGAAAAATAACTATACCTACTCCTTCTCAATTCATGTAACTTTAGAGCAGAAATCTGATGAGGAAAGACAAGTGTTTGAGAAATAAGACGACAGTGATGTGTGGATATTAGAGATATTTTTACTGAATTGTAAAAAGAATTAGGAATTACTCCATATGCAAGAAACTGTGGAATTAGAGAAATATAAGGACAAATAAGAAATTATCTCCCTCAATGAGTTTTATTGAGCAAGATCCAGCAAAATTTGAAAACTAAGGATTGTCTGGTCTTTGTGGAGTACTTTCACCAGTTCTTCAAGCAAAGCAAGAAAACACAAATTGGTCTAGCAAACATAAAGCCAGAAAAACTGTCACACACTAAACCCAAGGGAGTAAATGCTGGCTGGATTATGCATGAAATCCATTCTCCTGGATAACCCATAAGCTTAGGCATTTATTTCCACACATCAGCACAATTACACATTGGTAAAGGAGATAATTCAGTAGTTTCAAAAGCAGGTTTATTAAAGATGTTATAATATCTCTTCTATTTCTACTAAAACCCTGAAGGTCCAAGGGAAAATTCACATGACATATCTCAATAGTTTCAAAGACAAGTTTATTAAAGTTGTGAAGTAGCTCTTCTGTATCCACAAAAGCCCTGAAGACCAAAGGGACTATTCTTGTGAAAATCACATTTCACCACCAAGTGGTATGCTATAAGTCTTTTCTCAATCCAATAAAACAGAGAGAGACTGAAAATGCAAGAGGACATGGGACTTGCAACTGAAGAAAGGGAGTTTCATGGACTTCGCAAAGTAAGAGAGACTGTTCAATGTATTAAACATAATTGGCTTGAAATATGGTTTTTGGAAGGTTTCACAGATGAGAAGAGAGACAGGAGATGAGAAAACTAACACAGGTAGAAAAAAAATATTCTCACACCTCATCTGGGTCTTCCTCAGCTTATCATGTTAAATAAAGAGGACAAAGGAGGCCAACAGAGAAGAAAGATTTGGCAACAGATTTATTAAATCTCTTCAGAGACAACAAGACTATATCTGGTTCACATTAAATTGAAGTCAAAATGAGGA
This sequence comes from Picathartes gymnocephalus, assembly GCA_013390045.1. NCBI lineage: Eukaryota > Metazoa > Chordata > Aves > Passeriformes > Picathartidae > Picathartes > Picathartes gymnocephalus. The sequence continues at coordinate 55,044 of WEKY01058194.1, forward strand.
TGGGGAGAGTAAACACAATTTGATTTCAATCCTGAAATATGTTGTCGTTTTAAAGTAAAATTTAATCTGCTCATCTTAAGTCAAACAGATGGATTTTATAAATAAATAAACAAACAAACAAATAAAGAAATAAGGGTATTTGGATGTTCTTTTCAGTATGTTTTCTTGACACTTATTGCATGGATTATTATATTCTACTGTATATAACATACTACTAAGTGCAGTAACACAACCAAGATCAAACAGTTTCAAACAAATAAATCTTGACAATTGGGAAAATAAAAACTTGAAATTTGTGGGTTAGGGTATTACTAGTACAAATTCAAGAGCAGGTATGCTAATTACCATGAATTTGTGTTTCTAAATGAATATACTATTTGCTAAAAAACCGTATGAATTTTTTTTTTCTAAAAAACGCATAGTAATCCATAGGTATTAAAATAATATCAAGTTAAATTAGGGTCAATCAGAAGTAAATAACAGTGATTTATAAAGTATATTGTAAAGTTTGCAACTACTTAAAGGTTTTCCTCAGCATAATAAACTTTAGGAGAAGGGTAAATGGGACACTACCAAATTGCTGTTATATGCAGCTACTGAGCTGTGATGTTTCATTAAAATTAAATGTGTGTTGTAACAAATTTAACATGGTCTACTAAAACTTTGGAAACCAGATTTTTCAATTTTCTTTCGAACCTATGCAGCCCTTGACAATAGCCAATTGTCAGATGATTTCAGACTAATTAATTTGCTAAAAGGCATTTCTGCAGACAAGCAGATGTGAAAACAATGAATTTGTTTGCTTAGAGAAGTGTTGACTTCATGTGTATCCTGAGGAGTTGAAAGCCCAGTTTACCTCCTTTCCATGCAAACTGGAAGCAACAAGTAATTCTAGGCTGAAATTAGTGAAGAATTAGGGAACACATCTCCAGTTTTCTAGTTCATTTTCAGTACGAAGATGTTTCCAGATGTTTCCAGACCACAGTTGTAGATAAAATTGTGAGCAGATCACACTCAATATAATTTGTGTATTCCCTTGTGTGCACTTATTAATCCAAGAATAAACCCAGCCTAACTTGGCAAGATGGCTCTCATACCAAAGCTGGCGTGAGTATTTGTAACTGCCTCTCTGGATTTGTAACCATATCCTACTTTAGAATTTTAACATTTTCGAAATAAAGAATAATCCTTTTTCTTCCCAAGTAACAAAGCAACACCTTGTGCAGTCGCTGAAATCATACAAAGATCATAAAAATGTTTATCTCTTTCCTTTACGTGAGTTACAAAGGGAAAGGTAACACAAGGTAAAGCCCAAACTATTCACGGCATGGGACAAACCAGTGTCACCATAACCTGTGACCTGATGTGTGATACACTACAAGTTACCTGCAGAGACAGGAACAAAAGCCTGAGTTGTTACTCTGAGAGTGCTGTGAGTAATATGGTTTCACCTAACTGCTAGGACTGTTAGAACTCAAGTGGTCAAGTCACGGGTATAACACCATGGACTGGCTAATGAAAAGTCCTCAAACATTATTAATTTTTATTGATTTTTGTTTCTTTTTTTCTTCATGGTGCTCAAGATTGTATTAGATAGAAAAATGAATATTCTATTAATATATAACATATAATTAGATAGTACATAACTGAATATGACTCCTAAGTGGCTTTTATTGCAGCAGTCAATTCATATACTGTTGTTAGAAACTTCTTTACCTGCTTCTTCATTTGCCATAATTATTTTTTGAAGGAATATTTCAAAGTTTTGAATGAAAAGCTGTATAGAAACACAAATTAACTACAGAATCATAAAAGTATACAATCCTCAAGGTTGGAAGAGACCTTTAAGATCATCAGATCCAGCTGTCAATGCAGCACTACCTCTGTAACCCCTAATCTACTAAACTACATCATCCAGCTGCATCATTCCAAGACAGCTGTAGGTTAAGAAGCTGTAGATTTCAGGAAAACAAACCCCAAGTGTTCATACTGATATTTTAAATAGGATGCTGAGAACACTCCCCACAATCAGGTCTTGTACTATTTACATATTTTGATTTTATTAACACTGCTACATAAGGTTAAAAAGGAGAACTAGAGTGGTGGATATTGCTTCTTATCTGCAATACCTCTGTGATCAGATTCTCTAAAATAATGCCTTGAAAATCTCTGCAGCTAAATTTAGAAACTTTTAAATAGGAACATTTTGTTCCAAACCTAGAATTCCTCTCCTGCATTTACCCTCTTTGCATGCGCATTATGTTGTTAAATACTTGCTAAGTTGTGCAAGAAAGTATTGATCAAGCTAGTTCTTCATTAATCTACCCATGTCCTTACCTATTTGAAACTAGGTTGTTTGAACAATAAATGGAACCCATAAAAAGCAGCCACAGTTTTGGAGAATGATTATTTTACCAATCTTGGCTTTCCTTAAACATTTTAAAATAGGAAGAAAAATCAAGAACCTCCACAACTGTACCAGTTTTTCCCTACACAGGTGAGTGAATCCTGGTTCTTCCCTACTTTGATGATGAATATTACATTTGAAAATAACATTTCAAAACTAATAATATGCATTGTATACAGTCATATACACTAAAGCTTTCTGACTAGAGTCTCCTAATCACTTCTCCGTTCAATTTGATATATTCTTTAGGCATTTTCCGAGACCAAGGACTTTTTATGATAATCTGAAAAGCACAGGTCCTGAAACTTGCTATGGCAGAGCTACATTAAGGGTAGTCAACAATAATACAGACAAAAAAACCCACAGTTCCTTTTCAGGGACATAACTTCAAATGAAAAATTATGAAAGAACTTTTAAGTTCACTCAAACTGATGTAATTCTGGGCTCCCTGGTCACAAAGGCTGCTTATTCTCAGAGCAGATCCTGCATATGCGAATAATATTACCCAGAGATCATGAAGAAAAGACAAGTTCTTTGCTTCATGCAGCTATACCCCTTTCAATCACCCTCATGCTGAGAACCATTTATTACCATAACATATGACAGAAAATCTTAAGAGGCAGTGAGGGGCAAATTTTCAGATTATCACATGCCATTCTAGCTGTGACTTTCTCATTAACTTTAAAAAAATCGTGTGCCTTAGACCAGCTCAAAGCTCTGAAATATACCCCTACACATCCCCCAGGATAAACCCTTACAAACATAATAATTTTCCATAGTGGACTTAATTTCTATAAAATAACAGAAGACAGCAACTAAGCAGACTGTTCACAAATAGTCTTCAAACTGCAGACAGCCTCGGATTGTGTTTGAGGTGACCTTGCAGTAGGCATGGGGACAAGCCTCAGCTCTTCAGCAATTTCAAGTCGGGAAGGGATATAAAAGGAAAGAAACTTCTGGCCATAAGGCATCACTAATGATCCTACTCTACAGTTAGAAGTTCTAGTATTTATTTCCTTTGACTTAAAGAGGCTTGCAAAATGCAGTTAATGGGAAATGATTTTTTTTTTTTTTAAATCTAGAAATCTAACTGAAGCAACGTGGACATGAACAAAGCTTTATTAGACAGGCACCTTGAGATGGTGTACAGCTTTATGCATTCAAAATGAGAATGTAAAACGAAATGCCACCTTTTTTATCCTTTGTCTTCAAATGGAAAGTTTTTTACTCCTCTCTACCCAAATCCTACTGTCTATTACATGCTCAAAGGCCATAATTATTTCAAAAATAGACTTTTGAGAAAAGCACATAATTAGTCCAGTGCAGCTGGTATAAAAATTACTGGCACGAGCAGTAGGATCATTAAAAAATTGGAACTAAAGCACACCAACCA
>WEKY01058195.1:143-48380 GCA_013390045.1 Picathartes gymnocephalus
AGTACCTCAGCCTTCTCCTCATCTGTTGTGACCAGTTTGCCAGCCCTGCTTATCAGGGGGTTAAATCTACCAGGCATTACTTTTCATTTGCAAATGGCACAATTCCCCCGGGCAACCAGCTGCAGTTAGTCTGTGGGTGTTACATGCTGGCCCTTTGCAAGAGAGATGTAACAGGGGACTCCTGCACCAAAGATGCAGCAATCCAGGGACCCTGTTGTGCTGCTTCACCCCTGATGCAAACAGAACAAAGAGAAGGGGCAGTCCTGAGCCACTAAGGAGACTAAGGACACACACAGCTATTGCAGGAACATTCACATAGATAAAGTTTTCAAGTGACCTATGATTTTAGCTCGAGTAGATTTTCTCAAACTATGTAACTCACTGCAGTCATTTGTCACTGAGCTCTGGGGAGCCATCCAGAGGGAAAAAAGAACCGTTTTGCCACTGCAGCTTGTCACCTGGGCAGTCAGCATCGCTCAGCACTTGTGCTGTTGTATAAATTACATCCCTCCCAGCTTGGTCAAGTATGTCCATCATTCAGCACATATGTAATCTTTGCTATTTTATTGTCTCATTGATGGAAGAATTAGCTGCACAGTGGGAAACACATTAAGAAAGGACTACCAATTATTTTGCCCTGTTACTAACTTCTTTAATCTCCTGTAATATCTTCTAAAGGGGGATTCATATCTACTCAAACGACTTCACAGGAGACATATATAATGTAACAGAAGCCCTACACACCAAAGCAAACAAAAAACTCAGCTTCTGGTACTCCAGAGTATCAAATGCACCAGCCATTGCTGGAGGACAGATCATAATTTGCAAACAGTATGCAATGGACAGTCCAGACTCCAGTTCCTTGATCCATTCATCTGGGAAAGTTATCATCACGTAGGCCATGACCTCTGTTCCTCCAATAATGAGGCAACCACTGCCTAACAAGAGATACCTGGTTTTGTTCTAAGCACCTTGTGGAGTTCCCACCTGAACAGCAAGAATTTATCCATTTCAGAAGCTGGTATTAAATGTGGTGAGGCTATTCAAAACCTTTTTCTGGCTTGGAGTTATTATATGTAGATCCTGACACTGCAGAAATTATGGCACAGGATCCTCAAATCGCATTATAGGAAAACACCAAGAGATAAACATTTTAAATTTCGTTTTTGGTGGGTTTTGTTCGTTTGTTTTTTGTTTTGGGTTGTTGTTCGTTTTGTTTTGCTTTTTCCATATTGACATAGCGAACTGAAGCTGCTGATCACTTTTGCAGCTGAGATGGGGAAAAAACCAGAAGATTCAACCCAGAGAAGCTAGAGGTGATGGAAGAGGCAAGGGAAGTACCAAGGCAGTGCCATGTAGCTCTTGATAAATGAACTTAGAATGCAGAGCAATTTTTGCAGTTGGTTGTTCCCAGTATCCCAACTTAAAAAGAAAATATTGATCTGGTCCTTCCTTTTTCTGAGTTATCTATAAATCTTTGTCTTTTCCATAGTAAGTGTCCTACTGCAGTCTTCTCAGCCTACTGCTTCAAGTTGGTGTTAGTGCAATGAACACTCCTGGGGATGGCCTTCAGTTACCACTCACATTTGACTTGGGCATTATTATAGTAGACCATTAGTCAGGTTGAGCTACTCAAGTCAGCATTAAAATGTATATTCTTAAAATGACACAGATTTTATCCACTTCTCAATGCAATTTCAGAAACTTCTAACATACAATACCCTAGTTGGTAAAACTGGCTTACTTGTAGGACATCTGTTGTGCAATTAAAAAAATGAATTAGATCTGTCAAGGCATTTCATTATGCTCATTTTGACCTCTATCAGCCAACATATACTGACTTCCCAATTAAAGATGAAGACATTTTCTGAAGTTGTGATTAGATAAAGCCTGAGCTGTTTTAGAGACAATTGGGAGAAGAGGTGTTTACAAGGAGTTGTCCACTGTGGACAGTTTAAAGCAAAACTACATATAATTTATCCACTTGTTACAAATGGATCCATCAACACAAGTAAGAATGATTAGCATTTTAACAAAAATCCATCAGATTTAACCAAAGTAATGAAAGAGAGTCAATATACATTAAAAAAATACATAGAAATCCTTCACTACAAGCAAAACTTCTTTCAACAAAACTCAGCAGCTACAATATTTCTATTTCTCACGACCTGTGTATGCATGACTTCACACCCCTCTAACCTTAAGACAGCATGATGCAATAAGAAATCATTTATCAGTTCAGTATCTGTGCAGATCTACACAAAATTAATTGCAGTATGCTTTGCAATAAAGATCCAGGGTCCATAGTCTTAATTCCAGCTGGAGAGGAATAATCACAAATTTGACTCCAGTGCATCAGTGTGCAGTAACCATGGAGCAGCTAAAGGGGGTAAACTCCTGGGACTGTGAGGTTTTGCACTCTTTGGTGGCTATATTGTTTTCACCAAGAGTGACTAGGGATCACATTGTTTTCTAGAATTCACAAAAATGTTACCTCAAAAGTCAGTTTATCTCTCTTAAAAATAATATATCACCAACTTTACAATGCTTGTGGAATTTTGTGAAATGCTTAACATAACAGCTCTGGGCTCGATTTAGGATTTAGAACACTACTAAATGCCAATGCAGACAAACACAAGATTATCTGGGACTCTTCATAAAAATAGTTCTACTTATACACTTAGCTGCCTCTGCAATTTAATGGTAGAGCTGCTGACCTCATATGCAAAACCAAACCATTACGATTGTGGCATCAATTTGTTAATCAAAATGACAGAGGCTCTCATGATCAAATGAGAGAGGTTCCTCTACTTTTTATGACAGCAGCGCTTGTGATACAGCCATACTGGATCCATCTGTGATTGAACTGGAAACCAGCTATTTTCTATACTCAACGGAACTCTGATTTATGATGTGCTTGAAATTACTGTGGATTTCTATTAAAGACAAACACTTTGTGGTAAGGTACCATACTTACCTGTAATTTAGTTATGTAACACTAGTATCCTCCATAGACCCCCACATCCTTTGGGGTTTTATATTTTTCAGATATGCAACTTTCAGAGCCAACTTGGCATTTTTTAAGAGTTTGGCCTTTTTCCTGAGGCCCTAAGCAAACCTCAAGCCATGAAGGACCAGAGAATTCATACAGGTCTGCACAGACTCAATCAGCAGTTTCCTTTCCACTGACATCCACAGGAAGCCAGCATGTATGGAAAGATGGGGGCATGTAGACATCAACAATTACAGACAGACCACTTTTCCCACATTTGGAAATGTACAGCTCAAGGCTAACTATTCAGTCAGTGTCTTTAGTGCATGAGAATGCTCTACTAGCTGGCAGATTTTCTCTTTGAAAAGTTTATTCATTTATTCTATTACTCAGCACAGGCAATGGTAAAGTAAAGGCTGCAGGATGGCAAAAAAGGGCCAAAGAAAATGACATTTTAGGTCAAGCTGTAATGCTCAAACGTGAGAAGAATATTTCTAGTTGGCAAGTGTACCACTTTAAAATACACTTTGTGCCTCAAATATTTTAGATATCCTCACTGATCCAGCCACTAAAATAAAGCTTGGAAGAATGACACACAAGGTCATACAGACTCATACATACTCTTGTTAGTTCATTTCACTAGTGCACTTCTGGACTGCTTATAGAGACTTATTTGTGACTTGGTTTTTAGAAACACACCCTACGGTATCATCTCTTCTGGCTGAGGATTCTTTACAGGACAAAAATCACTGACTCAGGATCTATCTAAAAAAAAAACCTGCACACTTAGGGAACCAAGGTACAAAAAGGTAACCTACCCTTCCTCAACTGTAACAGAATTCATGATGATACAGTTTGTTATCTTAACTTTGTCTTTTATGGTACACATGCTGCCGATGATGGAGTGTTTGATGGATGTCTTCTCCCCGATTTGTGTGGATGACCCAATGATACTGTCTGATCCAACCTAGGGAAGAACAGAAAGCAGAAAAAGTACATGGAATTCTCTGACATGTATTCTCCATACACCTCTTCCAAAGTATGTCTCAAGTACTCATCAATAAAGTTTACCCTGCTCTACTCTGAGGGATCCTTGGCAGAAGAAAGACCTGAAAATTTGGCGCCTACCCCATAGGCAGACAGACAGTCTTCCCAAGATCTGTTAGCTTGGTAAAATTCCTTTAGTGGATATGGCTCTGTAGGCTTCATGCAGAAAGGTAAGCACAGTCCTGCTGGTACTCGCTGGTTTCACCCAGCTTTGCCCAGTGAGACCTGTCAAAGGGAAGCTTGAAGCTGGTGTTCAACCAAACCATGTTAGCAAGAAGCAAAGCTAAAATACTGATCCTTTCCCTGGGTTTGGTGTCCTTAGAGAAGCAAACTGCTTAACTACTAGGAACTGCCATTAGGGAACAAGAGACTGCAGTGTCTGACTTGGGAGTAAGACAGACTTTTCACCAAACATTTTAAGAGAGACTGAAAGGCAGGAGCCCATGGGTGAGCCTACAGAAGGCTCTGGCCTGTATCACCTACGTTCCACCATTCCACACTTCAGAACCTGGCTTCCCTTCCAAAAATAGGACAGAATTTTAGCAAGCAATTCCTGAAACAAAGTGGTTGCAGACTACTGAAAGAGCAGAGATGGGAAAAGGGAACACTTACCATGCCTCTATCAGTGATCTGTGCAGACCCATGAACCAATGGCTCCTCCAGACCCAGATTAAGCAATAATTTGGGAACCTACATGAAAAAACCCACATCACAAATTAACATGATAGTGCTGTACCCACAAGTTACATAAACAGCTCGAAGATGGCTTTGGTTTCCATTGCATTTGCCATAAACATTTTAACTTACGGCAAAAGGTAGGTCACCGCATTTCAAATGTCTGTCAGCTGTGTGTGATTTATCATCTTCCACTTTTGTAAAGGAGACAAAAGTGCACTACAGTGCACAGTGCACTACATGTCTCCTCTCAACTCAGCTTCCCACCTACGGAGAAGCAGTGGATCAGACGCGGCAAGCAGGCTGGATCTAGCTGAACACAGTGACATCCTGTATGTTACCACAGCATCCAGCATCTGCCGTTCCAAATGCAGCTTGGCGTGTTTTACACTGTCCAGTAAAGCAAGGGCAGGAAGCAAGTAATACAAGATATAGACCAGTAAACTGGCATAAAAAGATGACTGTGTCCAGCCCACTCCGTAAGATAGTATACTGAGGTATGGGCAACAAAGTTGTATTTCAGATGTTTAAGTAGAAAGAAACTAAAGTTGATCAAGTGGCTATTCCAGATGGTAGAAAGCTGCACAAGAAAAGGCTCTTGACAGGGAGAAGGCAGGTGTTAGATAAGCAGACAGAGCAGCGGTGGTAATAAAGAGAGACACAGCCCATGAGGTAGCCAAGAACAAATCCATGGAGAGCAATTCTGAACTGGCTCCTGAAAGGAAGGGGAGCCAGCATTGTAGGAGGATGGGATATCACTCCATCATTCCTCCTTCTGTGGGTGAAAGAGCAGCCTGAGGCATTCTGCATCTCCTGGCATCAGTCTGAGGCCAAGGTCACACAACACAGAAGAAATGATGATAGCATGGATGGGGATGTCAGGGGAGGTGGGAGCCTTGCAGCAATGCACAAACACAGTGCTGCACAGTTACTGGCAGGGGTGATGCAATGTATGATATGTCTTGGTAGGACAGAGATGGCAGTCAAAGGAACACAGGAGACACAGATGTATGAGGGCTAAGAGGTCTGTGTCACAGCAAATTGTATGGCTGAATGGGAAGCAGCATGTGCTGGGGCTCTGCACATGCTGCTTGGCCAGCCAGGATGTGGGCACTGACTGTCCATCTGGGAGATCATCTGGAGTCTCAGCACAGTGATGGTGCAACTGAGTTTGCCTCAAGGGAGGAAGCAGCTCTCATTAAGTCTCCCTTTTCTCTACCCAAGCATCTATTTTTACAAAACTCTTAGAAAAGTTATCTCTGAGATCTCTATTGCACTGTTAAATTTGGCTGAATGCTGCCAGCAATTTCCAAAGCTGCTATTAAGGAACTGCTATACAAAACAATTGTGTAAAATTACTTCCTTAGAAAGCTGGGATAACAAGAGCTGATGGCTAAGCAGTGAATCTCAAAAAGCAAATCCCACAGATCTGAAAAAGTTGGGATCAGATGAGCTCACATTTCTGAGCTATCATTTCAATTGGCCTGTTGTCCCCCTTAGACATTTTCACATCTGTAGCTCTTTATATCTTGAAGTTGGCCCTTCCCGCTAGACTTGGATTTTGTTTATTTTTTAAAAAGCAAGAGTAGATTAGATCCTTCAGTCCAAGGTGCAGGCACTACAGAAAACCACCAGGTTACCAGAACACCACAAACTAGGCCAATCTGCCCGGATGATGCTAGCTGGGTGAAGGGATGTTGTCCTGACATGTCACCTGACATACAGATCCAAGAGAGGAACACACACTAAAGCATACCTACAGCATAGGTTGGAAAGATTCCTACTACCCAGTGCTGATCTGCAGGAAGGAAAGACATGAAGAAAGGCTCTTGCCCTCCTCAATGGAAAAGTGGTGGGGTGAAATAAATAAAGGATTTTACTGGCCAGAGCAAAGCCCTTATTAGAATCAGTCAGTGGTAGTGCAGCCTGAGGGGTAACCCACGAAAGCTACAAGCTCAAGCATTTTGCTCTGAAAAGAAAGGTTAGACTGGGGGCAGGAGTCAGAGGGAGTGCCTGGGTCAAGGGAAGGTTTAAGATGTGTTTGGATTTAATTCATCTTACAAAGAAACTATTTCCTGCTATTGAAGATAACTCCCTCCTGAACCCACCTGCCCACACACAGGCTCCAGGCATCCAGAAACCCAGCTGGAAGTGAAATGATGTGAGTAAAGTGTTTCCTCACCAGAAGGGCAATGGGTTAGGATGCCATTCCTTCCCACAGCTACTGGACTGGACTGCTACTGCTGCGTGAGTCAGTCCTTTGGGACCTCAAAGTTATAGGTCCCGACTCTGCAGCAAGGGGATTAGAATCTGGTCTGTGAAGGCCAAGATAAGAGCAAAGAAAACACCCAAAATCTTCCTTAGAGACCAACAAAACAGGTAATCCTGCCCCTGCCCCTCCCCAATCAAATTAAATGTGCATCTTTTATGAGGATTAGCAAGAGAAACAAAATGCAGTGGCACTGAAAAAAGGAACTACTTTCTCACAACTCCTCATTAAGCTCCATTTTGTTTTACCTCCACATAGTTTCCTTAGAAATTTTACCATCCTGAAAAAGTTCAAAATTCAAAGAAAATCCTTTCCAGCATTGAAGGCCCCAATGTGACTTCAAAACACTAATTCTTTGTACCACTCAGGAGCAAACATATTTCCTGAACTAACCAAAATGTAGAATATTTAGGTTAAAAAAAAACCCAACCAAAAAACAAAAAACCAACACAAAAAACCCACATGGAGTCTTGACTGGCTTAACTCAATAACTTTTTACTGAAGTGGCTGCTGCCAAATGTACATGCACACTTCCCCTAGCAAGTGGTATTCTCCCTTAACCCTTTGGGCACCTTTGTTCCTGCTGTTTTTGGGGAAGTTTTTCTGACAGCAGTGCTGCCTCTCTTCCTCATCTCCCTAAGCACAAAGCAAATCACTTTATTTCTGTGTGCCTCTACAAGGATCAAGGAGAAAGAGCTCTGATGTGTAAACTCATGCTGCCATTCTGCAATTCTGGTTTGCATGAATTAATCCATTAATGTTGTCAAAAAGAAATCAATTCAGTCTGAGAGCAAAGACAAGGCAGTGACCACTTCCAGAATTCCTAACACAACTTTATCACCTTTCTAGCCCCAGTTCCAGACATCTTGAGTCTTTCCTTATTGCACTCTTTATAGGTCTTTCAAAACTAGAGGAAACTGTCCATTCCTGACAGCAATGAAGTTCATCACTAGCAGAGCAAAGTGAGAACTTGTACATTGCATCAGACAGTGTAGTAAAAAAACCCCCAAAATCTAAATCCACAAAGATATTAGGAGCTTTTAATCATCAGCTCGTTAGGTAGTACAGGATTTCCCTAATTCTCATCTGTGATTTTTTTATTTTATGAATTCTCAGTAGTGTGAAAGCGAAAGCTGCAACAGATGCTGCATCAGATAAGGAGTTCACCTCTGTGTGTACCTGGAGTACCACAGTAGGGAAACTTGCTCATAAGATAATTCTTTTATAATGGAAACCATTAGGCAATTTAATTGAAAGAGTAGTTAAGTTGTTCTGCAAATTGTTAATAACCTCTATTATTATCACAAACAGACATCTGCTAGAAAAGTCCAGTCAGAACAGATCTTGCTTTTAGGACATGGAGGACATTGATTAAACGAGCTATCAAAGCCACTTCCACTCTTTTCCACACTTCTTGGCTCTTTGGCTACAGGTCTTGCCCCTCCCAAAAAACCGCAAGAGTGTGTAGGGTGAGAGTTTTCTCAGCTAAATCAAATCTAGAGTAAATCAGTGCAGAACTGTTTCCTGGCATCATGTCCCTATCCAGCAAGTAGTAGGGTGATGTGCCTGGAAAATGTGGCACTGGTTCAATTCCCACATACTCCTCAGCTGTATCACAGGGAGTCACTCTTGCAGGCTGAAATGTCCTGTAAGCTACTGCTGTATTCTCAGGTGGCACTTCTGTATTTTCCTCACCTGTCTGTTGGCTTCAATGTACAGCCCAAGAGTATTCACTCGGTAGCACAGCCCCTCCTTCATGATATGGACGTAGCAGCGCACTTTTCCTTCGTGGAGAGTTTCATTCATATCTCCTCTATGATCATTCCAACAAGAGTTATCTGGAGCAGGTTTCAGCAAGCTATTATCTTCCTTTATGAAACTATAAATGTCTGGAGAACACACACATGCATGAAGTTCGACAGGATTTAATGAAATACTTTCTGAAGAGGAATACTATTAAAATACTGTTGGTGGAGGGAAATCTTTGTCTCACCTCATCTCCATGGCTAGATACTCAGCAATCATTAACAGATTTTATCACATATAGTAAGTGCTTGTTTTTATTCTGCAGGTGTGAATCAAGGAATCAGGACAGATGCAATGTTTTGCCCAAGGTCACACAAGGAGATAGCGGAAATGCTAAAAATAAATTCCAGGATCTGAGATCCTGTCCAGTTCCCAGTGCAGGATGGTTAAGGCTTAGTCTGTTGTCCTACCCAATTTCAGGAACTCCCTCCTAAAACCACAATTTCAAAAATGAATCTAACTTTTTTCCCATTAAAAAAAAAAAAAAACCTACAGAACCCCTAGCTGATTTGCTTATGGTTTACACCAAAATAAGGGAGGACAAAAAAATTTACATAGTACACAATGCTGTTTGAAAAAGAAATCTACTAGACTCTTTCCTAGGAAAAAAAGCTTCCTTTGCTGAGGAAAAAAAAAAGCTGAATCTTTAGAATAGTGTTTCAGGCTAGTTCTGTACTCTACTCAATAGCTCAGCTGTAGCATGTGGACTTTAAAACTTCCATAAACACAAATCTTTGATATTGTACTGACCTAGGGATGCTTGCTCTTTTTTCTTTTGGTCCTCTTCTTTGTTGTCTAGTCCTTGCTGCAATGATGCAGGAGAAGAAAACTGTTTCCTAACCAGATGTGGAATCAGTTCACTCCGGAGAGATGTGATTGTCCTGGGGAAGGAGATGCACACATGAAGTCCGTGAATGCTAAAACTTACATGTCTTCATTTTCTTTGCATAACATTATCAGACTTTATGAGGATGAATCAAAATGACAAGACATTAAGACAATGTCCACTAGTCACCTGCTTCCTTAATGCATTAAAGTATAAAGAAATAATCAAAATGAGGAAAAAGCTTCATTTTCAGAACTATATCCCCTATATTTTAACAGAGAGAACTATAATTTAATATGTCATCATCCTACAATTCATACTTGTGTGCAGAGGGAATACAGAAAGTACCAGAACCGTACTGACAAAAACTAAAGTCCCTTTATGTGGCTTAAAAAATGGCATCAATTGACAGGAAAAGAGAGATTAAAGTGCCCATAGAGGAAAAACCAAACCAGCTCCTTTTCTTTGTGATAAAAATATGGAAATGCTCAAGGATTTATGAAATATCAAATCCTTAAATTAAAATTGTTATTATGCATACATTAACAATATTTCTGCTCAAATGAAATGTCCAGAACATTTTAATGACTCAGTCCTTTAACCAAGAGAAATTAGGACATTTCAGTTTAGGTCCCAAGACTTTCATAGTCTTTAGATGCCCCAATAAAAAACACATAAGTGAACAGAAAGCTTCTAGAGGCTTCAGCTGGCAATACACCCATCTTCCCCGTGTAGAGATTTCAACTTTTATTATATCCATTCTGATACCCTAATGCTAGGAGGCAGAGAAACCGTGAGGGGTTTTATCCCAAGCCACCTATGCCTTAATCAAGTGATTGGAGCCCTTGTTTATCTCTACTCTTGCATTGATTTATACATGGCAATGAATCAACAAAAAACTCTCCCAAAAGACAAATATCAATGTAGAAAGTCTGTTGTACAATGGGATTATAACCCTGCTAATTTAATTTTGACTATGAGAAGAAAATTTTATTTTTCAATAAAGTATTTGGGAAAAAACCCCAAATCAACAGTTTTTACAGTTGGAGTGCAGTCTTAAAAGAGCTTTATTGTTGTTGTTTCATTATTTTAACAATCTCCATTTAGTTACTGAATTGCGGATTATTTAAAGTAGTACTTGGGAAAATCATGTGGAAAATGAACTCAAACTTGGCATGTGTAAGAGGAAGTGCAAAACTTCAGAGGAAGGATTGGGAGAACTAACACAGTGAGTTTGGCTAGAGGAACTTAACAAATAATAACCCACAAAGAAAGAGGAATTATTTAGAATGGAAGACAGCAAAACTAGGAACTAACTAATAGATTAAATTATGAAAGGCAAGTACTAGAATGAGTACAGTGAAAATTATTTTAGTTGGCAAAATCTCTAGCAAAGAGGGATCTTACACAGTTCAAACTTTAAGACCAACTCAAAGCCCACCCAGGCCCCTGTTCAGGTCAATGACAGTGAAGTAGACCTAAGGACCAAAACAGTCTTTCCTGTCTCTAGCTTTGAAGGGAAGATGTGATTGCCAGTTCAGCCCTATGAACAAATACAGTGTGTTTCTTTTTCTTGACAAACTTTTCCTTCAGTCCTCAGTGCAGGTTTTGTCACATCCTCTGTCCTGCAGCCCACCTCTGAAACTGTGCTTTTATGTTTTATTACAGGCAAGGAAAAACTCTAGTCTTTAGTCTCTCCTCCTACTTGAAAATAAGATTATAATCACCTTCAGATAGCTGTATTTCAGGAACTAACGAAGCAAAACACTTCATTCTTTAATCACCAAATTTCTGCCTGCTAACCACTTACAGGCGCGCTCTGCCGCAGCCGCGCCAGTCCCGCGCTCCCACACACGTGTGGCTGTGCAGATGGGCAGTTTACTAGCTCACAATGTTTGCCTGCAGCTGTGCCATTCAGCAATGATTTCCTGCTTGGGTTTTATACTTCATCCAAAACCGACAATCCTCTGTTTCCCTCAGAGGCTGGCTATGGCATTTATAAGATATATTACCTATAAAATACCCAAGTATTTGGCAGTCTTAAATAGTCTGATGCAGAGGACAACACAACACAGTAGGAAATGAAAGCAGTGGAAAGGGGAAAAGACAAAGTTTTGCAGTTTTGCCTGGTTTTTGATGGTTTAATCTTTCTTGGCCAAACTCCTGAAGCTTTCCTACAATTCTCTGAAGTGCTAGCCACATTCCTTTGCCAAAGGTGGAGCAAATCTCTGGGTCATCCATAAGATGTGGCTCAGAAACACATCCTTCTTACTGGAAAAGGAAAACCAGGAAGGTTTGCCTCTGCTTGCTGCTGAAACAATTTATATGCAACATTAAAGGAATTTGCCTTTGGAAAGTAGTAAAAATACACAGTAAGACTCTCTGTGAGAAAGATTTGGGAATTTTTTGCAACAGATCTTGCAAATGTAGATGTATGAACTGATAGTGTGAGACTATTATCTGTCAACAGCAGGAGAAACCAAACATCTGGCTGGAACTAGGAAAGGAATTTAAATCAAAAAAGATGCAAAGGGACTGAAGATCCTTCATCAAGAAAGAGAAAAATTAGCAGGAGTTTGGAAGAACCAATTGGCCTGTAACCTAGGTACAGAAGAAGACAAACCAAAAAGGTTTCTGGTCTAGTGTATTTAAAATCCTTACAATCAAATCCCAAACTTCACATGCCTATATTAAGAAGAAATAAATGTAAGACTGTGTAAGCAGAAGAAAGCATCTTTTTTTATTCTCTTCAGGTTTTAAAACTTGGAGGCCCTGGTTTCTAAAGCTCGTTGTTTTCATTAGCACCAAGAAGTGAAAATGAAATATGCACTGAGACCAACAGAAGGAAAAATCTGCTACAACCAGGAGGAAGAAAGTAAGAGGGTGAGCGGAAGGAGAGGAGGGCACACAGAATTTTGGCAGAAATCCAATTTTAAGCCAACGTGGAGTAAGCATGCTCTTGACACCTCACAGCAAACTCCAGACAGTAGAGAGCATAAACATGAACCTGCCTTTGAGAAACATTTGCCAAAATAAATATGTTTCCATAAAATCTAGCCCAAGTGACAGGCCCTTTTTCATGACTTTTCATTCCCCAAACTTTGATGCTTGAAGTTCTATCTGTCTGTTTTTACCTCAACAGAAAGTAGCAGGTTTTCAGTGAAACAACGAAAGATGGAGAGTGCTGTTAGATTCTGCTTGTAAATGAAGAGAGGGGGAAACACTAATCCCTGAAGCACCCTATGTGGCTCCAATATCCTGAGAACAAGAGTTGGCAGCAATTTTGAAAGGGGTTGATACTGATCACATTTTAAGCATGCAAAAAAGAAGTATCTCTGACATGGAAATCTGCCATTCACACAGCAGGTCGCAACTACAGGGGATGTTGGCAAGGGATGGTGCATAAGTGGGGGAAATGAAGACAACTGGGCAGTTGAAATTCATGGTGCAAGTGCAAGAAAAAAACTGGGAATTCAAGTGAAGATGAAGTATTTTAAAAGTGAAAGAACCTCCTGGAAAATTCAATATTAAACGTACCTAAGAGCTTAGAGAACCCAACAGTCACTTGCAGTCAGCTATGCAGATTGCAGACTCAGACCCAGGCAATATAAATCTAGAATATTCAAGGTGAATTTTATTTAAAAACTAAAACATTAAGGTGCAAAAATGGCTACTTGGTCAGACAACTGCTATTTTACCAAGTTACTGTTATTACCAGCAAGATAAAATTACACCTTTAGAATCCCTTTATCCCTGTGCACTCTATGTATTCTCAGTGTTTCTGGGATTCTTGCATCTCAGTAAAGGCACAGATAAGGTTCATGCTAAATTAAAAAGTTTTACTTATGAAAGCACATTAGGTGAAAACACCCTAGGTCAATAAGCTTAATATTTAAACACAGCTATGTAGAGGTTTTTGGAGACTTTTAACCATAAATAAACTTAAAACAGTCTACAACATGGCAGAATTAAGTTTGTATCCATGTATGTTATATTATATTACATTACATTATGGCCCACTGAGGGCCAACTTTTACTTGTTGCTGAAATGCAGTTGCCTCTGGGATGAAGCTTATTGAAACTTCAGCAAGAAACAAAGAACAATGTAGCCAACTGAAACACATGGGGGGGGGGGGAAACCAATACTGACCCCTTAAAAAAAGACAAAAAAGGATTTCACAATTATGCTTTAATGGGCTGTGATTTCTGCTCTTAGATATATGTACTGCTGAAGAGTCTGTCATAGGACACAGAAAATAATGGTTCTGACCAATGATGATAAGGAAAAGAATCTCACAAAATATTTTACAATAATAGAGGAGTGTATTTGAATCTAAGTTTAGGTGACCTTGCACAAGTCTAGGTAACTGTAGGTGCTGTTTGGCTTGATCCACAGCAGGAATAGGAGCATCCACAGCTTTTGCTTCCTGCAGCTAATTCTCACCAGCTCTGGACACCCTGAACACAACTGTCAGTTCCATTTACCGGCTGTCATTCATTTTCATTTTCCATGTTTAATGTTAAACACCATAAAATAGTATTAATGAGCATTAGCATTCTAATATCCTCCCTGTTTTATTAATCTATGATGAAGCATGAAATCTACTGTTGCTGTCAGCACCCACCTGTGAAATCTGCTGTTACCCTCCATGGGTAGTTAGTTGCAGGGGGCTTTCCTTGCTACCACTGTCAGCACAATCAGCTACATCTACAGGTGCAGATAGTGTTTGTGATTCTCCACTACAAACAAGCAGATCAGTAGCCCTTTTATACCTATTTGTATCCTTTTTTTTTTTCTTTTTAAACAGGCAAATGCTAGCTCTTGTACAGCTATGCAAACATACACTGAGTTGGGTTCTGATCTTAGCTCCATGGCCTTCAACAGAGATTCTTCAGATCACATCAAAAGAACATGAGGCTGTATTTCAGACTGGTGTTTGTAATTAATGTTAGAAATGTATACATAAATACAACTAAACAAATCCTAAGGCAACTTACAGTTTTGGCCAGAAAGGAGTTTCATGTTTATGCAGAACAATAAAGATGTAAGAAAAAGGGACAGAAGAAGAAAAAAAAAAGGAGGGTGTGTTGGAAGAAAGAGAAAAGTTAATTCTGAACCCTGTAGGTACATAGTTCATGGTTCTCATCGTTTAAAGGATAAAGCCAAATAACATTTAAAAATTCCATGTAAGCTGGGAGCTCTCTTGTTGAATCTCAACATTATTTTCTCCTGATCCTTTGATGGAGATTAAAAATTTCCATGTGAATACAAAGAAAGAAACAACAGTTACTCTGAGATTTTTTCCCCTGAGCATTTAATGCTCCAAACTAGAGTAGCTGCCACCATTCCCATCTCCTCCCCCCTCCTTCAAGAAAAAAAAAGTCAACTCACTTTGAAGAAAAGACAAAACAGGGTCAGGGCAAGGGGGATTAGGGAAATGATATTTATATCATGGACCAAATTAAAATGTCAATGCAAGAGGCAGGCAAACAGCCCATGCCACATATATACACCAGGCATGTTTCCTCAAGGAAACAGGAAAGAGATTTGAAAAGAGTTAATGCAGTCCTGAGTTAATACCACCTGCTTCAGACTCAACACCACTTAAGAGACAGTGTTTGGGTCTATTTCCCACAACACCGTTTTAACAAGTACAATGGAAAAAGGAATTACAGGACTTTTCCCCTTCTTCTCATTGATTCATTACTAAAAATGCTGGAATTTCTGAGACATGCTAAGAATGCGGAGAAAGCAGAGAAGGACTACATACAAAAGGAAAAAAAAAATCAAGTGATAAATCTCTAGGGTGTGCCACATATCTGCAGAAGGCTAATTCTGCCCTTACCTCTTGCAATAATCGTTTTGCCTTTGTTTGGTGTACCCAAGACCAATTATGAGAAAAGAAAACTCCAAAGTAACCAGGCAAGCCAATAAACTACCAGGCAATTAATTGTGCCTAATTCAATAACCTGCAGCACCTGTCACAGCATTAAACATCTGTTATATCTTGCTATGTTCTATTTCTCCTGTTCTACTCTCAAGATCTGGACTACAAAAAGAGTAAATACATTTCTCACACCCTGCCACAATTTCATGTTAATTAATTGTTTGTCAGTGTCTCTTATATTTAAAGTTAAAAGCCTAGGGAGAAGACAAGGAAACTTTGAGAAAAGTTCTACTAAAAGGTAATTCCACATGACTGCATTTGTGCTTCATTTGGCTTTCCATACTATTTTCTAACTAAAACCTTCAAGCCTGACAGCAACATACTCCCAATGCTCACAAGAACATGCATGACTCATTCAAAAGCCATTACACAGCAAGCCAGTAAAACTGCACAGCTTTGCTTTGCAGGCTCAAGTTTATGAATGACTTCCCAAAACTGCAGAATCACCACCAAAACCCCGCATTCCAGATGATGGAGGGAAAGCAGAAGACACACAAGTGACAGTCACAGACACCGTAACAGGGAGAGGAACCAGATCAAAGTATGAAAGGGATGGTATGGATGCAAACCACATAAAAAGCTGTTCTCAAGTTCCACCAAGTCTGGATGCAGTTAAAGGAGCAGGGATCTAACTTCCACTTCTGCCAAAAAGCCCTTTGGGAAACTAGGCAGCTTTCTGAAAAATTGACCACAGAAATTAAAACTCCTCAATTACATACTCAAATCCTTTGAAAGCGTGTGCACGCTCAGCTCAGGTCATCTAACCTTAACTCTGCCCACTTGCCAAAGAGCCAGCAACACCCCACAGCTCCCGACTAACACAGCTTTTGCACAGGAATGCCAGCAAGTTTAGACATTTTTAGAACTTCTCTCTGACCAAAAGTCTCTGAGGCCGTCGGAGGCCACCCAGGGTGTTTGGCAGGTTGTACACGCTGCTGAGGAATGGATCTCATTCATTCCCAGACAGCATCCCATTCTTCTAAAACAAGAGCACCTGCAACAAATGTGATTCCTTGCCAGAACTCATCTTTCCTCTTTCTCTCCCACCTCCGCCTTTGCAGCCATCTGTGTCTGAGTTACCAACTTTTTTCTAAGCGCCTTTGAAATTAGGCTCCTTTTCTGAAAAAGAAACAGGCATTCTGACGATTTGCCTAAACAAACACATATACGGTGCATTTGATAAGGCCGACATGTATCCCTAAACAGATGAGTTATGTAAACTTTAGGTGCATAATTATATATTTAGATAAACAGATTTAAACATTACAGACTTGCATAAAACGTGTGTCAGAAAATACAGACATGGCTGTAGCTTCACATGAGCAACCTCTTCCACCCTGCTCCATTGGTATTGCATTACAGGCACTGAAGATGCCCACATGACGCTGCTGCTTCTCCATGCAGATACTGTGTTTGGTGGTTTGCAATCAAACTGACCTATCCTCAGTTTGACTAATTTCTCTTAGCAGTCTGGGAAAAAAACTGGAAGCTCTAGTGTGTAATTCAATCCTCTTTCCACCTATACAAGTACCATTTCTACACCCTTCTCCCCAGCAATCACTCTACCTTAATTCCTATCCTCTATATTGATTGCTAATCCTTGCTCCACTCCTCCCTGTAGGACAACTCTTCTGTTCTTTTCACCACAGTGTTTGCAAGATGATCTTCTGTCTTTGGTAAGACTAACCTTTCTTCTTTTGTCTTCACGTTATCCTTTCTTGAAGAACTTTGAAAGTTTTTTGGCCGATGAATCCCATCTCCTCTTTTTCATGAGACAGCTTTTATTCATAATGTTCTTTCCAGGTGGTGTTAATCCATAAAAGTTTGGTGTAAAATGCTGTGTGAACTACAGTTCATCTCTGCATCCTTGATTTAGGGGAAATATCACTCCTTCTCTCCACTCAGCTCTTGGACTTCTTCAAAATCAGTAGCTTAACCAGACAGCATTCAGCATTTCCCACAGACTATTTGTTATGCTCCCTTTTTTTTTAGTTTTTTCGCTTTAAGTAAAGAAATTCACCATTGCCCCTGTTTGATTCAAGACTGTTCTAAGATCAACCCTTATCTCACGCTCCAGGCTCCTTATCACATTCAAAATGGAACTCAAGAGTACCATTACTGATTGAATGATAGTTCACTAACTTAAGGAAGACACTTCTTAGCTACTCTATTCATGCATGTGTGCCCTATCATCACTGGTAGCATTTACTGTCCCATCTACAGACAGGAAGTTAAAAGTCTCCCACCACAATAATTCAATGCAATAATAAAGTCAGCAACAGTATTACAGACATATTTATTATTGTTCACGTTTCATTTGCCTTGCTAGGGCAGATTGAAATTTGACATTGAACCTAGAATAAAAAAAAACTATAAGAAAAAGTGAAACACTAGGAAGACAATAATTGTTTTCTCTCTTCACCCAAAACTCAACCTGTCAGTAAAAGGGGACTCAGCATTTCAGAAGGATGTGTCAGGGACTGAGGTGTTGTGGAAGAAGTGAGATTTAGAAGCAAAACAGAGAGGGGTAGAAAGGAAAACATTATCTTGAAAATTGTACATTCAGATTATCTGAATGGAGAATACAAGGGAATTATGTTTTCCACTGCAAGAGATATATATATGATATCATACTAAAAGGACTGTATCCTCACAGGTGACGTCCAGCAAGGTAAGATAATAACTTTACCCAAAGTATTATCTTACATGCAAGTAGTGCTGGGTACGGAAAATGTACTGCATTGATACAAGAATGCTTAGGGTGATTCTGTCCAAGTCGCAATGATTTAAGAAGAAAAAACAAAGGGGAAAAAAAGTACACAAAGATGGGTAAATGAATTGCTTCTTGGCTCCAAATTCACATCTTGTGTGAAGACAAAAGTCAACTTGACTGAAGGTTACCAAAGGAAACTGAAACTGCATTAAACAGTGGAAAAAAATAGTTAACAATTTTTAATGTTTACTATCAGATCAGAGCAAGCCCAGCTGAGGCCACCAAGAGGGCCAAGAGCACATGACACACAAGGAGAAGCTGGGGGAGCTGGGTTTGTTCAGCCTCGAGAAAAGAAGGCTGCAGGGGAATCTGATTACAGTTTCCCATTGCCACAAGTGAAGTGATAGAGAAGACAGCCAGACTTTTCCAAGAGGTGCACAGTGAGAGGGTAAGAGGCAACAGATGCAAGCTGCAACAAGGGAAATTCCATTTGGGACATAAAGAAAACAACTTTTCAGTGAGTGGTACAGTCCTGGGAAAAGGCCCAGTTTCCATCCTTAGAAATTTTCAAAACTCAACTGCAAAAAACCCCCTGAGCAACACAAAGTTAAGACTTGAGCAGGAGGTTGGACTAGATCCTGCTAGACATCCCTCCCCAGTCTAAATATTTCTACGATTCTATAACTGAATGACGTTTGTCATGCCCTCCCTAAATTCACATCTTTTACAGAATCCAAAGGGTCATAATATGATGCTGTAAGTCACAGTAAGAAAACAAAATTAACATATTTTAACATTTACCTTAGAAAAAAATTGCATTAGGAGCAGCTTGGATGCACAGAATACTGTGCTGTGGCCAAGCATGCTTCGGTATGTCAGGCACGTGGCCATTATGGAGTATCATGGTCCCACAAAAAGGTTTGCAGTTATTGATGAAGTTGATCAGCTCCAATTCAGCACATACAAAGATAAGTCTACTCCCAAGTAGTCTGTCAACAGGAAAAGGAATTGTATTTCTTACAGAAGGTATTTGCTGAAAATCATAATGTGTTTAAATCTACTTTGGATCATTAGGGCTTTTCCCCCTGAGGTTTCAGGAGTAAGCTTGATTGGTACCATGGAAAGACGATAACAGTAATGATACCCTGGAGGAGGAGGACATCAACAGATTTTAAAATCTGGCAGTTTTAGTAAGGAGCACGGAAAGCTCCAACAGCTGGATATGTTTGACAAGGAAAGGAAATGGAAAAGATGAATTGCCATTTCACATTGTAATAGATTAAATGCCGTAAAGGAGGAGCCTGGGTTAGGTTGATTGTGGGGTATTTTTCCCCCTTTTTCTCTTCCTTGTTTGAAAAGCTACAATCTATTTGCTGACTTCACACAGTATACTTCCTGTAGGAGCTATTTGTTTATTTATCTGTTTTAATCACAAGGAAAGTATTCATTATAAAATCTCTCTTTAAAGCAAAGGAGAAACCTTGCAGCCACACGGCTGACACATGTTAACTCGCAGGTATTCACAGAGCAGGTTCTGTTTTAAGCCATCTTTCAGGCAGCCACACAAAGACCACCAAAGCTGGGTGTTTGGCTCTGCCAGACCTCCCCCAGCCAGCAGCTCTTGCCAGGAAACACAGGTGACAGCCTGAATGATAAAAAGGCATTTAGAAGGGAAAAAAAAAAAATGCACTGGTTTAGTCTGGGCAGCACCTTAATATAAACCTGCAGGGGCCTTTGTGTACAGCATAGCACACAGCCATCCAAGCAGGAGCTCCAGAGCCAGTCACTCACACCTCCAGTTTCCAAAGATCTCACACTGCCCTGCCCTTTATCGAGGGAGGAGAAGGGTGGCTCTGCTGCAGGCTCTTTTCATGGCCACAGATCTCCCAACACAGCACTGAGACAGCAAACCTTCCTCTCCCCTCCTGGTGCTGGCCCAGCAGAGGCACTCTGGACACAGCAGAGGGGAGCTGAGCAGTGAAGTGTGCTCTGGGATTGCAGCTGAAGCAGTTTGGAAAGGTAGAGCACTATGACCTCACACAATTTGCTCTTATTTATTTCAGCAGTTAAAAAAAAAAACAAACCAACCCAAACTCCAGTGTTTAACTTTGTAAACAAATCATACTGACTTTGGCTATAAAGTTTACTGCAAATTTGCTCAGTTCAGAAAAGAGTTTCTCTACTGGCAAACTCTGGCAGGCAGCTCTCCAGCACTGAAGAACTGCAGAAAGCTGATTTGTTTTCTTAGCTACAGCTCAGACTCTCATGGGGTACACCCTGAGAGGAGGGCTCCCTGGGGAAAGTGGATATCCCTGGCGGCAGGCAAGATGTTAGCACTCAGCATTCCCACGATAAGGCACTATGAATTGCTAACTCAGACCTTTTGAAGTGAGTACAGTGCTGCTGTTTGTCATTCTTGCCTTTCCAGTACCACACATGATCCTTCTGGCCACAGGAAGAGCTGCCCACTTCCCAGGTGACTGTACCTGGGAAAATGTGGCTTTCTCTACATCCAAAACCTCAGAAAGACCAGATTCTGGACAAAATGGTGATTTGCAAAACACATTACTAAACACAATAAAATTTTACCTGGTTTTAGGAGGAGGAGGGGTGAGGGGAAAAGGAGGAAGGATACCATAAAAGTATGCGAAATGTCCTAATGTATAGGAGGAATATGTGTGTTGTCAATTTTGTTTTACATATGCCTACACAGTCTTCAGAAATGAAGTCTTAAGATCTTCTTATGTCACAAAATGCATGTGACACTCAGGTGGGGAACAGAGAACCCAGAACATCTGAGCAAATACACAGTGGCATCTGCCTCCACCAAATCTGAAATGAATGACATTCAGAGGTGGTGCAACGAGGGTGCCTAAAGAAAAATTGCCCAGAATTTCCTATTTTAAGTTTCTGTCTTCATCTGTTTGTAAACTTTGCCAAAGTGTAATTGTTTTGGCTGAAATTACTCATGCCAGGTGTTTCCCTCAAGCTGATTATTTTTTGGATAGCGTCATAAAAAATGTCTTAGCTATTTCCAAGAACAAAATTATGGAAAAACTCCTTTGTTTTGGCCATGTTAAAAATATTTCATCTGCTCTGTTGAAAAGCTCTTGCACTTCCATGCTTGGAATTTGGCACAGCACAGGGTTGTCTTTTCGTCTGGGCATTACATTTGTAAACAGGAAAAGTGCCCATACTACATAAGGCTAAGTCTGAAAAAACCCTGTTTGCACATGCTTGGAAGAGACGTGTTTGGTTTGGGTTTTTTTACTTCTAAAAGGTAGAAGTCCTTCTACCTTGGGCATGCTCATTCTCTCTTTTCTGCAAGGTAATTGAAGTATTCATACACTGTTCCACAGAGAAAGAGTATGCTCCAGGCCAAGGTTATAAATGCTGAGATGGATATTCTTTGAAGTTTAGAGCACCCCATCTCCTTCTGGTGGCTGACCTGAAAGGTGATAAATCTGTGTTGATAACAGCTACTCCATTAGCAAGAGTCACAGTAGACCCACTGATTAATTCTAGAAGTGTCACATACATAAATACATATAAAGACACTTAAAGAATATCATGGTAACAGTTTGGGCACTCAAGAAAAGCTGTAACCATGTTGCTTATAACTCAATTAAGACCTTGTGTGTTCACATTATGATACAACCCTTAAAAACACACCTACTTTTCTTTTCTCCCCAATGCAAAGATGGACTATGCCCTGGGGATGAATCACCTTTGTGTAATGAGGCAGAAGAATGACTGCCTCATTTGTTAGAACATGTGTGTTAAATGTACAAGGCAGAGGGCTGCAAGAGAAGAAAAGAATTGCTAAGATATAAGGGAAATGAATGATGCCTGAAGAACTGATTTTTTTTTAAATTTGCAATTCCCTTCTGTCAGAGGATTTTATGGATGGTGCTGAATGTAGAACATAAATCTAATTTCTGCAGGTTGCCACTGATTATCACCCTGCAACAGCTATCATAAATGGAAAAGATTTTTTCAACATTATGAGCTTCCTGTATAAAGCTAAGAATTGAAAAATGGCATACTTAAGACAAAGATGCTTCAAACCTCAGCTCTTGTGTACCCTGGTTTCCCACTTTCAGAAGGGGGAAAACCACTGCTTCACTAATAGAGGTGCTGAAAAGATAGTTAATGGGCATTACAGAATCAGTGATGAGCACCAAGAGGAACGTATTTACTTTTACCTTTCCAAAAGGAAAGTATTTAGCTTATCTTCAGAACAGGGTTTAAACGGGGAATAAGGCTGGTGGCCTTCACCTGAACTACAGAAGTTATTTGCAATACTGAACAGTATCTCCTACAGTAAACATCTCAGGCAATAAATGAAGCAATGGTCACAGAGGGGGAAAAGACCCCGCAAACAAGGTACAAAGTCACGTAACTAAGGCTGTACCATAATATGTGGGAAAAACAAAAGCAAAAAGTTGTACAGGGAGCCTCAGCTGTGCCACTCATTAATTGGCAAGTGCTACAATTTACAAAGTTAGTATTTTTAAATGTGGCTTTTTGTATGCCCAACCTGTAAATAAGGTTTGATTAGTATATTCCTGACAAGCTCTGCCCTGATGAAATTTGAGAATAATTATTTTGGGGACCTCATTGATTAGGACCACATACTGCTTTGTTTTAGGCAGCCTTGATCTGGCTTTGGACTTCCTGGTCTACCTCAGTGAGGGGTGAAAACAGCAGTCTCCACATGCCTACAGGTTTCAGCTGTGAGCATGGTAGAATTCTTACAAATGTAACAAATGTTGCCATCTGTACCTGCACAACTGACGCCGGGCACAATGCCATTCACGCATACATATATTACGTATGTTCTTAAGCTTATTCACAGGGCATACAGAGAGACATATCTTCCAGACTTAAATTTCCAAAGCAAGTTTGAATTTTCCATGTCAAAACTTCACAAGGAAAGGGGTTGCTCTGTATCTACCTCCCCTCTGCCTCCCCCTAAATTAGGTATCTTATTTCAGCAGGCCAAAGCTTTAGAAATTTTCAGGAAAAACAGAACACAAGCTACCATGCAATTTCCCTTTGATCACATTTCTCCTGGTAGCAGCTTTGCTGGGATTGTTAGCAAGCCAAGTGTCAGCACACAGCACAGAAATACCAGCGCATGTCTGTGCAACACGCAGGGCTCACACGGCACAGGCCCACATCCTGCCCTCTGCTACACATGAAGTTCACGGGGGAAAGGGAATAAGGACTCTCTTCTTCCATCTGCTCTGAATGCAGCAGCAAGGCAGGATTCCAACCAAGCACTCAGGAGAGTGCCAAAAAAGGGACTGGCTACTGTGCTGGCTGCCACTCCAGGGCCCCAGGGGTGTGAGGCCCGCCAGCTGTGGGGTGGAGCCGTGCCCCCAGCCAGCTACAGCCTCTGCTTCTGTCTCACTGCTGGCTCAGCGCATGGAACGATCGCTTTAAGAAAAGCAATATTGTGCAGTTCATCATGTGGTGCAGGTGTTCAACTATCCCTGCCCTGTGCTGGCATAGCAGCTCCAGCAGCACGCATGGCCTGTGCTTGCCTGTCTTCCCACACCACAAAGTGCGGCACCTATGAGATCCCCGGGCTGGCTTTGCTCTGAAAGAGGAAATGCTGAGGAAAGGAAAGCTCTCACCTAAATACAAAGAGCTCATATTTTTAACTGACTTCCCTCCTATGTGGAGGTGTGATACAACTCCACACTCTCTACCAAGACCAACTTCAGCAATTCTAATTTCATTGATGAAGATAGGAACCTGGTGAAGAATCTCAGGCCTCCACTGAAATAAACCCCAGGGTCAGGTACCACCAGCAGAAAATTCAGCCCAAACAAGAGCCGCTTCACACTGAGGTCACAGTTCCTGTTCAGACAGGATAAATCCATCTGGTAGCAGGGTATGGTCTGTGACCTCTTGTGAATTACGCGGACAGACCCAGAAGTCACCAGTGTTGGGTATCCACTGCAGATGCAAGGATGGATATGTTCATCCAAGGGCAGAGCTCCCAATCTCACACTGGCACCCCTGTGCAGAGGCTGCCAGTGCACTGCAGCTGATTAAAGAGCACTTTTAAATTAACCTACTGTGGTGAAGCAGAAATACAGAAAGAAGAGAAGGAACTAATTCCAGCGGTAGGAAATAAACTGCTATGGGCAAGAATTTCTTCAGCTGTTGCCCAAGCCAGCATGGAACCACAAGCATTTGAGCTTGGTAGATTTGGACAGGGTAGGACCCTTGCACACTTGATTTCACACTTCGATCCAGTGCAGAACTAGTGGATGAGTGATAGATGGAGATTTAACTGCCAAAATGCAATTTTTCCTCCTAAGAGAGGAAAGAAAAAGCAGATTCATTCTTGAAAAATAAATTCCCCAGGTTTAAGTTACATTAGGGGCATCTTTTATTTCTGTCTGGACATACATATTTGAGGGGGTTCTAATAAACAGAATATTTCCTCTGACTTTTATTCAAAGGCGCTAGCAAGTTTTACCTTTTAAAACTGAAGAATTTGATTTGCTATAGTGCAATAAAACTTCAGGCAGGATAATCATAAATTCAGGCCTTTTAAAATAGTTCACAAAAATGTATTAAAGGACTACAAACTGAGTTACAGGCTACCAAACAGTATTTTGACCTCTCCTAACATCCCTCATCATAGAATCTCTCTGCTGCCAAACAAATACTGATTATTTTCCAAATAATCCCACCCAGAAGAGAAAACAAGTGCATAGAAAAATCAAAGGATCTGTCTAGTACCACAAAGCAAGACAGTGATAAAGCTGATGAAAAAAACCTTTGGTATCATGACTTCATCTTGGAGCTGAATATTCAGCCTTTTTCCAAAGCTGCCACACAACAAAGTTGTTCCAAATCCTAAAGCCAGTTTTATATACTTAGACAGAACCAAGGTTTAGCCATTTCATCTTCTCTTTTCCCTGTTTTCATATTAGTGACTTTGTACTTTACCTACAACACATATATTAATCTGAATGCAATTTACTCCTACAGGTACAGCTATAAACAAACTAGATTCACCCAGGCAAAGCTTGTTCTTGCCATATCTTTGCAGCTATCCTGGGACTCACTGAAGAAGAAACAGATCCCATACAGATAACCACATTAGTTTTCACGTAATACTTCAACCTAGAAGTAATCATAGTTTTCTTCTACAAAAGCCAGTTGTAGCATCTGAATTTTTTACTGCTGGGCAACATCTTTTCAAGTTTTGTATGTCAATAAAACATTTGAAAAAATGTAAACGCTTCACTGAGCTACAAACAATGAAAAAAGGTGTTCTGCCTGCCATCAAACCCCCACTGTTAAAATATTAACACAATGTAAATATTGTAATATTGAGGAAGTACACTGTGTCAGTACTTCCTGGCACCGTACAAGAGCTTCACTGTTCCCTTCAGTCCCTGCTGTTAGTTTTAAACACGCACAACTTAAACAAGGCATCTGAGCTTCTCCAGTCCCGGTGCGGAATTGCAGAGAGGCAAAATCTTACTGTAGGTTGTCTCTAGACTAAAAATCAAAGTTTTAAAAAGAACCCTTAAACCCAAACAATTATGTAGATGTCAGTACTTTTGAAGCAAAAAAAAAAAAAAAATCCCCAGAGTCTTTCTAAAGTCTTGGCATATTGCTGCCAAAAATGGAAAGATCTTTGGGTATGAACTGTCCTCCCCTTCCTCAGAGAAGAAAAACAAGCTGCAACTGCCCACCAGTGCCAGAAGTCTGAAAGCTGAAGTTATTCCTCATGGCAAAAGTCCCATTCCCAGATTTGCCAGTTAAGCACATTACTTACAATTGACTCTCTCAATTGACTGAATAAGCAGCATATGTGTAATAAAGAGAATGAAGCAGCTACCTACCATTAGTAAGCCAGATGTTGCTATCAGGACCTAAGAAACACTGCCTAACTGCTGTAATGATCTATTTGTCATGGAAGTGTCACAGAAAAGCAGCACATCTTCAAAAAATAGTGAAGACAGAGAATAACCTCTCTATAGAAAAAAACAAAAAACCCCCAGTCGGTCATACTTGCAAAAAGTCCGTAGACTTGTTCTATGACGATCTGGGGGCAACTGAAAGAGTTCAGAGCAGAATTTCACTCTCCTGGCTTTGGTTAATACAAGGTAAAATCCTGACTGACAAAGTCAAAGATCTCACCAGTTTCCACTGAAATAGCATAAAACCTTAAAATCTGAAGTTACTGCTATTTACACTCAGAGGCCTCTCTGAGTGACATATCTGACAAAGACCATCCTTGTCCCACAGATTTAAATTCAAAACCGAATAAAACACCAGGGAAAAATAATTGAATGTGTGAAATGTCTAATATTCCAGAAATGTCTAATCCCAGCAAAACTAGGTGCTAGGATTTCAAGAAATGAGTCCTACATGCTGTATTATGACAAAAGAAAGGTGTAAACACTGCCTCATGCTAACACAGGAAGCACAAGAATTCCAAACCCTCACCAACTTTCTAAAATACACTGAATAAATGGTTTATTCCAGGTTTAAAGCACTTGCTGCTCCTGAAGCTTTCTCACCTTTCACACCTTTCTGTACACAAGTGGGAACCAAAATAACTTGTACAATGCCCCCGTGTACCAGTCAAAGTATTGGATAAGCCTTATTCTTATGCATGGTAAGAAATTGCCCTTGGGGTTAACACAGATTTTCCACTTAATTTTAACTTGCTCACAGACCCTTATTCTGGAAGAGCTCCTTCAAGCATATATCCAGCTGTATCACCAGATTTGTATATGGTCAAGACTAACATAAATCTCCCACCCTCAATGTTTTTTCACATGTCAGTTTATCTGCTAAGAAAATGTACTATGAACACAACACTTAGCCCCTGTATCTTTTATCTTACTTAAAAGGGGAGAAAAACTCTTGAGAACTCAGTGAGCATTCAGTATATGTAATGGGCATGAGAGGGCTATAAAAAGTCTAGGAATAGGACATCATTCCAAAACTGAACTACTTACTGTGAGGGGGAGTGTTCATTTGTTTGTTTTTTTTAAGACAAACAGGAGGGGTTTTTGTCTGTTTCATGAAATATTATAGCTAAGATCCTTCTCCACTTCCATAAATGGATGTTTTTCTTACTCTCAGTGGGTGGTCCCAGAGTTTTGACAAGCTAATATCACAAGCTAAAAACATAGGATGCTAGAGAGATAGCCCACCTGCAGCGGTGGTGGATGTGAAGGGGCAGAGGGAAGGCGATTGCAAAGACCAAAACAGACTGTGGTGGGGAAATCAAAGGTCAGAAATGTATTCACAAGCCTAACAATGGGGAAGCCCTGGTAAAATGAGCAGCCAAAAAGAACTGATACATTAGAAAAAGAAGGGATGCATAAGAAACAAAAATGTTAGTGTTCACTTATGTTAGGGGTAAGTAATAAGAAATTCAGACATAATGCTTGGCATTCCTTTTAGTATAGTTAAAGTAGTTTGAAAACTGGTTTTCTCTTATATTTCTATTTTATGCTAGCTAATTTAATGGAAAAAAAGTCTTCCTTTAAAAGCTCTGGTGTAAACCATATGTCAATGCAAACACCTGCTACTGCCTTGTGTGTTGCTTCGTTTCTTACCTGTTTTCTACCAGGAAGTCTACCACATATTTCTTCAGACAGTAGAGATGGGCATCCATCAGCCCTGTTCTGATGTGCATTCTGGGATGCCTGGAAAAGAATAAAAAAGGGAAATCACGGGGCTTTTGCATGGCTGTTTACAAGAACTTGACTCGGCAATGAGGTCAGGGGATAATGACAAGTGTGCAAAGCTCTGTTCTCTCCATCTACTGTTTCCATCTACTGTTGGATTGCTGGAAGAGAAGAGCTCAGTCTGCCATTATTGGGCTGTGTCTACAAACTTACACCTGCTGGCCCTGGGCTGATTTGTTGCAAAAGAAAACACCTCCTCCAAGGAGTCATTACTCCTGCTACATCTTCTCATGTAAGTGGAAATTGCACATTACTGGGCAGGAAGCCAAAGTAATGGGCCCAGAGTGCTAAAAGTTACAGTGGGTAATGTCAGGGTACAATAATTCAAAGCTTCTGGCTAAGTGCCTGCCTTAATATATATGCAAGGCTGGGCATGTTCTGCTAGCAAACACAACAACAGTACTGTATTTTCTCCAACACTTCCTGGAGGGGAAGAGAGGAAGGAGATAGGGTCTGCTCACCCTTCCTAGGCTATACATTACAAATGATTGCCACAGCTCAATTACAAAGCATTTGGCTATCCAGCCCAGTAAGGTGAGAAAGATCAGTAAAACTACCACTCATCATAAGCCAAACAATGGCAAACAGGGAAGTCTTTGCTTTCGGAGCAGTGGCAGGTTAATATTTCAGAACCTCAGGAATCTCTGGTAGTTTAAAAATTTTAAGAACAAAGTTTAAATCATAAAGACCCATTGACTGCTTCTATTGCTTCTCTTCATGCTTTTTCTACTCTTGGATTATGGAAACCCTTTTTGGAACCTGACTCAAACCAGCTAGATATATTACGCCATTATTACTTCCACAAATCTGTGGCCTCATCTGTGAGCATTCTGGCTGTCTGAATACTTGCCACTAGTTCTCAGAACAGAAAAGCCACAAGAACATTTAGCCTGCAGATTAAAAAAGACAAAACACAACAGCAGTGAGGGACTAGGCTGAGCTGTTCAAGACATCTGTAACTGCACTCATGGTCAGAGGCTATTAAGGAGAGAAATTTCAATCCACACCTGAAATTGTCTCTGTTTTCATTTTTCTTCCTTTGATGTCTGGATTTCATAATTAAGTTTGAATGAATATATTTTATCAGCGTACTCTATCCAACTTGGTTTGCTTATTCCAGAACATGCTAAAGTCAGATGTTTGTAATCATGATCATTTTTATTATGTAGTTAGCTCAGCAGAAGGATCACTCACAAATTAGGCATGCATATATATATGTATATATAGCAAACGAATACTATCACACCAAATATTTAGTAACACAAAAACTACCAAAACACCAACATCAGGTGTTCTAGTAAGCCATTTTTCAGTGCATTTCTCAATTAATGCCTTGAACTACCAAAGTATTTAAGTCTTAACATTTCATGACTTATGTGGCATTTCTCAGGCATGCCATTGAAGCTACGCATATTTTTGACTATAACAAAATTCTTTAAGTCTCATTTGCAAAGGAAAGGTCCTATAATAGTAGTACAACACTTTGCAGTGAAGTATGTGGTATTAGAAAATGATATATGCACTTTCAGTAGATTACTTCATTAACAAAACATGAGCTCACCTAGCAATGCGGATGTTATCAGTGGCCCAGATGTTGCTGTGGAAGGCAGCCCAAATAGCAATGTTCCTTATGCAAAGAGGATAGGGAATCCACTAATTTTAATGACATCTTGCTGGAAGTCAGCAGATTCCCTCCTGCTCTGAATCCTGAGAATGGTTTCCACATTTTGTGTATGTATGAGAGGGAGAAATTTCCTATCTTCTCTGAGAAGGGTTCCTTTGTATTTATGTAATGAATATAATAGTTTACTGGGAAAATTAACAAATCAATGGAACAAGGCAATAAACATGTAAAAATAGAGAAACAGATGGAACATAGGAAGGAGAGGCAAAAATTGGAGCAAAAAAGATCCAATTCTTAACCTGAAGATGACAAACAAGACAAAATTTCTTTAGTGCCAGAATGCAAGTTTTTTCTCTTCCTATTCAAGATCTTCCATACAACCCCCTTAAACACCAGGCAGGGGAAGGCTGCAGGGGCTAGGCATCAAGCAAGGGTGTAAAACAGGAACTCCCCAGTAAATGCTGGTTCTGTTGCCAGTGTCTGTGTGGCTCTGACACACGCAGTCTCCCCACCTGCAAACTGGAATAATGCTATTTAATTACACCACAGGACACTGAGGATTTGTGGGCTGAAGTTTGTATCTGCATGCAAGCATTGTACCAAGTTTTTCCGTAGCTAAGCAACTTTGTTATAAAGTTATACAAAATCAGTGCAAGTGGACAAACAGTAGCACAGTCTATCCCAGCTCCTCCATCACACACACACAAAAAACCCCACAAAAAGCAGCCAGACAACAAGATGTACTGAAACACCAGTCTGAGTTAGCTTTCAATGTAGAATATACTAACAATAATGGAACATCATGCTGGACAAGAGGGAGGTCCCACAATGAAATCCTCTGAAATACAGACCACCTAAGTGATTCGCAACAGAATAGTCCCATAGATTAATATTATAATCACAGCTTCAAAGGTCAAACAGGCAAGTTTGGGCACATGCATAAACAAAGCTGTGATTTCTGTAAACCAGGCTCAAGGAGAGAATAGCCACACTAAAGCAGACTGATAAGAGCACTCTATCGTAACAAGCCACTAAAGATGATGCTCATTTTCATTGACTAGTGCTTAAACCAGTTTATCTTCAGGTAAAAGCAAAGGAGCCGAATAATCTAACAGATAACAGCAAACCCCATCACCATTTCAAATGAGCATCTGGTTACTAATATGGAGAGCCACACTCCTGTCTCATGCCTCTGATCTCCCACTACATCAGCTAATCTTTACAACATATGAAAAATGAGCCCATCACAATAACAGCTGATACAGAGAGAACCAAATAACAAACAGTGCAGGAGCTGACGCACCTAGACTTATTGCTCCGAGGGAGATAATACAGAAGGCTTTTAATTATATCATCAAAGCAAGGGAGAAGGTACTAGGACGGGCCGGCTGCAGATGGTTAAGTGTTAATGAATGCCGGGTTGGGTGCTTTATCAAAAGAAAAAGACTGGATATGTATCTGAGAGGGTCACCCTTGAGATGAAAGTTGCAACAGCCATTGTTGGAGCTCTTTAATGAGGGAGGAATGTCAAATGTGTACCCTGTAAGAATCATACCCATTACTAAATGAACTTCGGTTCAGTCTAGCAAATGTAATCAAACACAAGTCATTAAGATACACTGTAGAACTCCCTTTGGTGCTGCCACTATAGTGTCTATTACTGTCTGTGCTCCCATGCAAGGGAGGGGGCTGCTCCCAGTTATAAGCTCTGTGTGTTAACTGATGGCAGATTTTAGTCCTAATGATGAGGCACGGAGGGCTCCCTGGCAGAAAGTCGACAATGAGAAGGTTAGGAGAGACCTATGGAGAAGTCAGGAAAAGATCAGCAATTAAAAGAGCAATTTCAAAGAATGCAATTTGATGTGTAAAATTAGCTTTTATTAGCACGTCATTCCACAAAATCCTGACTCAGGATGAGAGTGCACAAAGGTCTGCAACAGTCCTTAGAAAAGTCTGTGGCTGTAATTCCTGACACGCCATTGTGAAATAATAAGCAGTACTAACAGGATTGATGCATGCTTCATACATGGCATTGCTTTGAAAGTGGAGCCCAGAGCTTTTCTTTCCCTGATAACNAGGGAAATCAACCACTGATAGAGCAAACTTCCCTTGTTTAAAGGCAAGAAGTCGGACAATTGTTTCAACTGTTAAATAATTAAGAGAGATTACCACCAAGAGCTGGAGGTTCTAACCAGCTCCATACTCCCACTGACAGTGTGATAATGCCAGGCTGGGGTCAAAATCATAAATCTGAAGGGAGCACACACAATGCTTAAAGCCAAAAAAGCTTCTCTACTAAGCATGGGATACTGCCACATTAACCTCACCACCTCACAAATAAACTAGCTGAGAAAGAGAAATCCCATGGCCTCCCTTTCCCTAACGTCATACAGCTGTTGACGGAAAATATGAAGGTCTTTCAATAAGCTCAAGGACCAGAGGCTGTTCCTACTCTAACACTAATCCAAGCAATGACACAATAAAAATCTAATCATACCTGCTATTAACCTGGCTCCTAAATCTATGCCTGAATTACCTCCACCATGGGATCACGGGTGTTAGTTCATATTCCTCCCTGTCCTTCCAAAGTAAATAAATAATAGCATGCTAAGTGCAAACTATGCATTCCACACTTGCATCTTTTCTAACTAATGGCATGTAGCTCACATAGCCCATATAGCCAAACACTCTATCACATTCTTCCTATCCCTCACACCATGAACTGTGCTCTTGCATGAAGCAGCATGCGGTCCAGTTCAAACACAGTGCTGACCCCTGCCTGTCTGCAAGAACGTGGTGCTCTCGTGTTGATACAAATCGCAGTGTACGGATCAACATGAAGAGAAGTCTCACAGCAAAAGCTGCCAGACCACCTTTAATGTCTCAAGCATTCCTGCTTTTAAAGGAAAAAAAAATAATCCCTAAATCGCATTGCTCATTTACGGGACAGCTCTTGGCTGTAAACGCACTAATAATAAAAGACCACTGTTACACTGGCTCTTCAAAAATCCCAGACACCTTATGACCTTAATTTTTTTTTTTTTTTACACAGTGCTTTTAGCCAAAAAGATCCCAAAGCACTTAGCCAAATGAATGTCCCCACTGTGTGCCGGGGCTCCTTTGCCCACCGGTGAAATGCTGCCACCTCTGGGCTGCAGAGCTGCGGTGGCGGGGCCGGCCGGGTCCCCTCCGCGCCCCTCGACCGCCGCTACAGAGGAGGAGGGGCAGAGGGGAATCGGACGATGCTGCTTCTTGGGTGGGACTGCTTCAGTTCTGGCTGAGGAACCCCTCAGCAATGGGACCCCAAGAGTTCAAGACGGCATAGGCTACTATGAGGTGTCTTCCAACATGTGCCACGAGCCCTGGATGACCCTGACCTCTGTTTTCCTGCTCAGGGGCATCCTCTCACTGTTTCCTTTCCTCCAGTTTTGTAACAACCTTATTTGAAAAGACAGGAGAGCAAGATGTGCTTTGGTCCATTGAGGATCTTACAAGGGAGGACAGGTCACTGCAGTTCTGGTAACAACTACCCAACATCCATCCTCACAGCTGCTGCTGGATAAGAGACACTGCACCAGGAATGGGAAGTAGTTTCCAAATGAAAATGTTTTATTGATCTAGTGACCTAAGTTACTTGACAGCCTTCTGAATAATAAATATTTTTCCCTTAAAACCTTCACCACATGCCATTTTTCTTTGTTGTATTATGTTATTAATATACCCATGAGACTATAATACAAAGTCTGAACCTACTTCTGACAAAAACATGCTGAAAACTTTTTGGTAAAGGAACTAACTTTCATTGAAAGCCAAAGATTAAATCATTTTCTCTAGTATAAAGAGTATAGGTTAGCAGTCAGAACCCAGGATTAGTATTTGCTCAAGGTCAGTAATGGTCTACAATAAGCCAGTGTGACCTCCCTGTAGAAAGAGCCATTTTCTTGGCAACAATGCTGTGTTTTAACGTTAACATCTCTTTTGACTTCAGTGCTGAATAGCAGGGGTGCCAATGGCTGCGCAGCCACTTCATCACATGAATCTATAAAAAAATGTTTTTCTTCATCTTGCCTCAGCTTCCCCATATGAAAAGAAGAACAACAGTAATTCCTCACCCACCCCAAGCCGGAGTAGTGCTCCCTGAGTGGGGTTGCATGGCCACGTCGCTGGATGCACGTGCATCCCCCTGGGAGCACACCAGACACAGCTGCCTGTGAAAGCACTTCCCTAAACTTCATTCTAAGGGTCTTCTCTACCATACTGAGTGTGAACAGCTGTAGGAAATAATGCAGGGGCCAGGCTGCCCACAACACTACCACCCCTTTTCTCTTTCCCTGTCACTGGAAAAACAGAGTTCATGCAAATATTTATAGCAGACACTTTTATACTAGATACTATTCTGCTAGAATACCCTGATTGCTATGTAGAAATTGGGAAAGCAAAACAGAGAGACCAAAATGATAATAAGCCTGGAGTTTGGTGTGAACAGAAGAGAATACACTGTGAGGGAGGGCGGGGACTGCCAGAGACATTATTAATAGGTTTTCCCCTTGAGCTCTGGCAGCTACTTGTTCTATACACAGAGGAAAAGGATTAATCAAGCCTTGCACGTAAAGGTTCTTTCTATGGTCTGCCAAAATATTTAAAGGGCTATATACAAAGTGTAAGCCTTATTATTATACACATTCAATGTAATCATCTTATGCTACAGTTAAGGCCAGGATGACAATAAAGTAGATTATTGTGTGCTATAACCAATTCAATTCCAACACAACGGGACATGGCTTAGTCACTTAGTTCAGATCTGGTGTTTGAGCTTATTTTTCTTATTCTGGGCTAAACTGTGATTTAAGAGATTTAATCGAGCTTTGGGAAATGCTTTCTTTGCTGAAGAAGGAGAAAGAACTAGAAGTCTGCACCTGGCAACTCTAATAATTTCCAATTTTCAGCTCATTTTGCTTCCTACTTCATGGAAATTCACCTTAGTAAATAATTGTTCCCTAAAATCACCAGGACTGAAAGGATGACAACACATCAGAGGAACAAGTTTTAAGAAAACAACTGAAGCTGGAGGATTGTATAGAGGCTACTGAAGAACAGCAGCTCCTGCTGATCCCTCCTACACCAGTTCCCAAAGGGCTAAGCAGTAGACATATGATATATTTTTTTAAATCAAATAATTACAGTATATGCATGGGAAACAGTGAAACTGAATACTAGGTCAAAGCTGCAGGTCACTAGCAATATATAGCTTAAACACAGCAAGGCTGACACAATTTCTTCATGCCACTGGCCTGGACTGAAAGGCAAACAAAACTACTTGCAGTGTGAGCCTTGCCTGACACGGCTCTAAAGACCTTCTGCACCTTCCAGGTGAGGTGGGTCCTACTTAGAACATATGATCTGCAAAATTTGGGAATTTAAAGTAAGGGCATACCTTTGGGCTACTAAAACACATAGGCAAAAAGAAATTCTTCCTCCCCCAACCTTAAATTGCAAGTAAAAGCATAATCAAAAAAACCCTCTAAAGATGAAATAAGCATAAATGTTTCCCTAGCATTTCACAGGGCCCAGGAGCAGAACAGATGGAAGCTGTCACACATATCCTTGTGAGTTGCTGTCCACGTACCTCATAAGAATCACCTACTTCTGCACCACCAGTTTATTAAAATTAAACATCTCTCTTTAAACCTGTCATTATGCACAGACCACAGCCTGATCACGCACTTCCCTTTGCCTGACAAGCAAATGGGCTCTTCATGATAGAAGGTACATGTTTGTGAGTCCTTCTGTATAACATATTTGCATTCAAAACAGTTAAATTTCATCAGACTGACGAACAACCTGACAAGAGCCTGATAGCAGGTCACTAGGGTTAGAAGGCAGAAGAGAAGTGGAGAAGAAAGAAAAGACT
The DNA here is from genome assembly GCA_013390045.1 of Picathartes gymnocephalus. Taxonomy (NCBI): domain Eukaryota; kingdom Metazoa; phylum Chordata; class Aves; order Passeriformes; family Picathartidae; genus Picathartes; species Picathartes gymnocephalus. The sequence goes on from WEKY01058195.1 coordinate 35,695, forward strand.
ACGTTAGACAAAGCAGCATCTGGCTCCCACCAAAACATACACTCTAGAAAGCAAGAAGACATGAGTTTTGAGTCCAAAGATGGGAAAAATTTAAGTGTTATGGTTTATATTACCAAAATCTACTCAAATCCAGCCCATGTAAATCCAGCCTTTCTGCAATAAACCTGGCAATGCTAATTTCCTTCATTTACTGTAAGCGAATTATACTTTGTTACTGCTCCTTGAGGGTCTATAGCTTCCTTAGCTGATGCTTTGACATGTGGGGGTTTTTTTATTTTCCTGGCAACTACTGCTTCCGCCTCAGTTTTAATTTCACCATAAGCTTTTACTACTATATCTACTCACACATCAATTCCACTGGAACCTGGACGCTTTAGCACTTTACACAGCAACCACTCTTCATGCTGACAAGATCCCGACAACTGCAAGTGTCCAATATTTAATTAGGTAATGAGAACAGCTTTACCTCAGGTAGAAATTAAAGTGGGCACAGAACTTGGCTCTGCGGCCACTGTGGAGGGAGCCTGGCTGTGACTGCTAGGGCACAGGCTGCTCAACACTTCGGCAGTGCTGAAAGGTTACATAAAAGAAAAATACATGCTAGAGGAAATTCTGCTAAGGAATCAGCACTCAGACTTCATGAATCCTGCTTCCCGACAGTAAAACAGAGGGGTTTCCTGACTTGGTTATACTGAAGTCATGACTCAGCCTGTATATTCAGATACATCCTCAGAGACATGTTAGCTTGGATTTAAGGCAGCAACAACCTTGAGCCGTGAGATTTCAGGACAGTGAGAGCCATCAGAGCTTGGGACATCATCAGCTTTAGAGTACGGCCCAGTTCTGCAGTAAAAAAATACCCCAGGTGATAGGAACATCACACTACAAATACAGATACACTTATGCTCTTTTCTAGTTTAAAAGAACCTATAGAATTTATCAACTAATATTTTGACACTATCAAACAAGAACTTCATTACAAGAATGTCTTAAAATTAGCAAGTGTAACATTCTTTCTGCAGAGTGACAGCAGAATTAAAAGCCAAAGGAGAACTGAAGTCAGACTGAAGCCACTGACGGACATCATCCATCTTTTCAGCCCAAAAGAACTTTATGATTACTTCTTTTAATAGCTAACTGGAATTTTACAAAACACCATTACAAATACCATGGAATGATGAATATAAGTACCAGGGAGGGAAAAAAGGAAAAAAGACTAGACACAAAAAAATATCATTACCACAAGACTACCTTAACGTCCACCCAAAGTCCAAATCTGCATTTTTTAAACAAGTAATTACAGTGGTTACAACCACACTGGATTAGTTTCTGGTTAGACCAGATTACTCATGATTTAAAATTTCCAGACTTGTTAATAGCTATAGCAGAAGTTGCTGCTTCTTATTACTACAAGAAACTGAACTTACAACTGAAACGCTTTCAGGATGCTGAAGTTGGAGCTCTATAGCATTAAGCCCAGATGAATGAAAACATACACTGCACTAAAGACAGAGCTGGATTTCCAGGAAGCTCTCTCACTTTTCACCCATTAGCAGCACCTGAATAAAAGCTTAAGATTGAGCCGGAAGAATTTTACTCCTTTGCAACGGCGATCATACAGCAATCAGAATACTGCAGAAGAAAATCCTAGTGAATTCAGTGCAGTGAGAAGGTACTTTGAGCAGGTTTCCTTCCTTCTCTGGAACAGTTACTGCTGACTGAGAAACTTCCCACACACTAGAATGAAGTTTCTTACCTCAGCACATGCTAAAGTGGGAGCTGCCTTTATAAATAAGTAGGCAAAAAACCCCAAACAAACAACAAAACTCTCCCCAAAACACATTCTTGAAGGAAAAGCTGTCAGGACAGCTAATAAAACACTGCTCATCTGTGTATTTTCACAATTTCAATATTAATTTTTAAAATTTTTTGCTGCAGTTATGAAGTTCAGTTTTTGGCCAAAATTACCACATATTTTACTGCTATGACACCCAGCACATTACTTGTCTGGAGATAAAGAGGCTTCAGCAATGAAATAGATAGGAGAAATGTCATTAATCTCGACTTCAGTGGTCCCTCACAGTGAAAGCAGCAATAAAGAACCATTTTCAGCACAGATCACAAGCTGGTATTGAAAAGCAAGTGAGAAGACAGCAACTGAATCCTCTGTTGTTTATACCACCTGGGGTAGTGAGTTTAAACCTCACAGCCTAGAAGCAATAAACTGGCCATGGCAAGTACCAGAGCTCAGATGTTCCATCAGTTGCTCTTAGAAGAGCTCTCTGTACAAAAACCAGAGCGGCAACAAATCCAGCCCCTGTCCTTTGCAATGCTAAACTCGTGGTAGGACAATTGCCTCATCTTGAAATATTTAGCCTAACAGAAAGAAAAAGAAAATGGGTAGTGGACGACCTGAAGATTATAATTTACAATTTTACATCAACCTCAGATAGTATGAAAACAAAACAACTTCTATTCCCTTCTTGCTTGGAAGAGACTGGGACCATTCTGTCTGTGGTTGTAGACTGTTTCAGTATTATCCAACTGCATAAATGAAACTAGTGTCAAAATTAAGTTTTAAATGGCTTGAGGTTTACAGGAATTAAAGAAGGAAAAATTAAATTTGAAACTCTGCTTGTTTACTAGCACTAATTAAATATGCCAGATTTCTGGGCAAGCTTCCTAGCCTGTGGCTACTACGTTACTGGCTTGTAAAACAGTCAACAAGTGCATGAGTACAAAGCACAAATACAATAACAGAGATTTCGTGTACAGTCCTGCCCTTAGTTTATAAAGAAAAAAAATGTATTAGAACCAATCTGTAACTCTAAAGACCTTTGCTAACCCTCTAGACTATGCTAGTAATATAAAAAAGGCCCAAGTCTACAATGGCTGCTTGTGCAGAGACAATTTTTAAAAAGTAAACACAGAATGAGGTAAGAAGCAATAAGCACAACAAAAATTAACAGGAAGCCTTGGAATACTAGTTTACTTCTAAAAATTCCATGCTTCTGGGCTCTGCTCTCAAAGTAATTTGCTATTAAAAATAAAAGGGAATTTTAGCACTACAACAGAAGAGGTGGGTCTGATTCTTCACACCACAGAAGCTGCACTCTCCAAAAATAGATTTAATTATTATATTGGACTTTGCTAGAAAATAGCTGAAGAGATGGAATTGCACATTTAATGGGAGCATAGACCATATCTTTAAGTGTACAGTTCTTTACACTCTATAGTTTTAATACAGGTAATATCTGTGTTCTACATTTTAAAGGAACCAGTGCAACGAGGTCATAGTCTGTGAGGAAATGACAACAACCAAGAAACAATAAACTGAAGCCAGTCTCAGGAAAAAAAGGAATCTCTGGAGACAGAAAAAAATGCAGTGGTACCTGTATCATCCCTAGGTAGGCTGAGAAGGAAGAAGGGACAGTAAGAGCCCATGACCTAAACACTGTTCTTTGCACACCCTTCTTTCAGGAAACGCTCCCCATTTACTTTCTGTGGCTGAAGCAGCTGGTTCTACAAAAGCAGCAAACAACTCTTAATGAAAAAACACTTGAGGACAATTTTCTGCCTTGACAGCTTTAACGTGAACAGCCTTTCACAGCAACTCAAATTAACGTGTGTTCCCACTGTACAGTAGTCTTACTCAGCTTAAGGGAAACCGGGAATTATGCTTCAATAAAAATTCAGCCAGGCAAATATTCTGCTGTAAAAAGAGGCATAAACATATAACTCTTCAACTTCCAGAATCAGGTACATAAGGCAAAGGGAAATGATATAAAAATAACTAGGTTTTTGTTTACATCTCAGACTCAGAAAAGCAATTCCAGAAACTAAATTGCTTCCATAGAGGCATTGATTTAATTAGTCTGCATAGCATGCTTTATTTGTGTTTAGACCTCTGACGTATATTGATAAAAAAAGAAAAAAAAATACCCAGTGGACACACACAAAACAATTGCCTAAACTTTTTCTATGCCAGATGCAAGTAGAAATTCTCAAACACACTTTCATGGGCTCGTTCCTACATGCAAATGATCCCTTTTTAATATACACAAACTAGGCATGTTTTCAATCAAAAACATGACTGGATCGATTGGATCATATATTTTTGCAAACCAGCCAAAAATCAAACAAACTGAAGCCATGAAGTAATTTCTGGAAGTACAAACCATACTACACTTCTACTTCTGGCAATGAGAAACACCTCTCATTTTGAAACAATTCTAGGACTGACAGCAGTGCACAAAAACATGCTGTCATTCAGCAATGAAATAACTACATTAACGAACAGTACTCAGAATCCTAAAATCTCCTAAGTGGTCAAAATCTTAGCTTAGCAAATAAGCTCACTATGATCAAGTAACAGCAGAATGCCGGCTTCTTGCTTTTTGGTAACTCTTAATTTTGGGTCCTATTATTCAACAGGATGACAACATGAACTCCTCAGATGTGAACAATGGATTCTTTTCAGGACACAAACAGTGGCAGGGAAGGTGACATTTTTGCTTAAACTAACACACAGGACTACTAAGAATGGGCTCTCATACACCTTTTTTCCCCATTGCATTTTGATCCCCTCGAGTACAGACATTGCTTGTCCTTCCTCATGGTATATTTAAAAGCCAAAACATTCCAGAATTTTGGGAAGGAACATTCAACTGTGAGTGTAAATAAGATATTCACTTTTAGAGACAATGTGCAAGTTCAAGTCAGTGCCTATCTTGAATGAATACTTCTGAAGCTCATCAATTTTTTCTGCTCTTTATAACCTCATCTAATTCTCTCTGTGCATGCACCACCCAGCAAGCAGGGATCAACAATTCTGACAAGCAAACTTACACAGAGAAGTCAGATCAGCCTTTGCAAAGACACAGCCACAACATCTTTCCCTTGTGTACAGTGCAGTTCTCCTTAACTCTCCTGTGTGCACAGCACACAGCTGGTGGTGGCCTCACATCACCTTCCCAAAACCCCTGCTCATTTCAACCTTTTGGATGCTGAACAACTTGGTTCAGCTTTCACCTCTTCACCATACAACTTTTCAGGCACTGCCCAATGATATGCCAGATTTCTGGGCAAGCTTCCTAGCCTCACAGGTCAGTGTATCCAGAACTTAGGAAACAGCCGTATCCTAAGATACCTAAGACTCTGGATATTTCCACCGAGACATGAATTAACATTCATGGCCAATTTTTTTATTGCCATTGAAAGGGCAGTGAAACCAGCAGTAGATATGCAGGCATATGGCAGGTAGCAGACTGAAGCCTTCCAGAAGTCTTGACTGGAACTTGTGAGTCACTTCCACTGTGAACACAACATGTTTTCATGTAGGAAAATTAAGAAGTCAAAGCACAGAGTGTCAAAGTAAAATGAACTTTTAAATAATTGTGCTGCAGTTTGCAATGATCTTTCTATCATACTCAGTACTAGACACCTTTGTCATATTGACAAGTTCATATCCTTTCACCCACTGCCTCTGAGATGGTGAATCAATCAGAATTTCAAAACACAGAAATGAAGGAGCAGGTAAAGTGACAGATTTCTTTGCAGGCTTAACTGAACTGCAAGGTTATTGTAGCTCTGGAGTCTGGCATTTCTGCTGTTCGAGGCATTCTTGATTTACAGGTTCATTACAACTTTGTTTATGCACATAACCTTTATGAGGCCACTATTTAGTAGGGCAATACCACTTTGTTTCATTACCATAACCTTTCAGAAAACAGTCACTCTTTCTGTTTATGGATAAAACTGTCATTAAAAAAAGTGAAGTAGATCATACACAGCTGCCTAAATCAACTCGAAGGATGTTTTACAACAGATTGCTTGCAAAAATATCTGTCATGTTTTTAAAATGTTTAGGAGAAACGAAAGCATTTCATCTTTGGAGTGATCATCTTCTAAAGAGAATTACTCTTCTACCGTGAAAATAAACTTTTTGAAGAATTACAGAAGATTATACTCTTGTTTGATATTTGTATTCTGCTGATCCTGAAAGTGCTGATCAAAGCTGTACATAAGGGTAACAAAACCGCAGTTCGCACCACAGAACTTAAAAACTGCCATCAGGTGGCCAAACTGGAAGCAGAGAGCGGCAAACAAATGCAAGGATTGAGGAAACATAAACATCACCTTTTCTCCTTTATGCAGAACAATATGGACCTGACAAAGCCCAGATGATACAACTGTTTCTGCAGCAGGACTGGCTCCTCCCAAGGAGTCCTTGCGGTCTTTCCTCAGGATACACAAGCCCCGGGGCTGCTCCGCCCACCCAGCGCCAACCCTGGCAGCACCTCGGTGTCAGCTCCGGGGCATCGCTCGGCCCTGCCAGACTCAAGTCAGCATTTGTAAAACCAGTTCGTATGCATGCAAGGAGTCACTCACCTATCTACAAATTCCTGCACACCCAGAAGGACTGGCTTGTTAATGCAAAAGAAAATGTATTTGATTTTTCACTGCGTGCCCAGTGCCTTTGTAGAAAAAAAAGAAGAATTAGTACATTGAAAAGGGAATTAGAGACAGCCGAGTGGTAAGAACAGCAGTGCATAACAATGTAACACACAATACACTACACAATAATAAATACTATAGGCATCTGACATGCAAAAATACAAGTGCTGAAACTGAAAAGCTGGGTTCAAACATGACCTGTAGTTCATGCTGGATGCAGTGTTAGATCAGCTGCTTCCTGCAGGTCATTTTAACAAGTACTATTCTGACTCAAAATGTGGGAAAGCCAACAGTTAATACCCTGTACTCAGAGAAGCATTTTACATTTACACTACTGACATAAATGTTCACGAGTTATGCCTCTATGAGACAGGAAAGTAATACTGAATTCATTTTAAAAAGCAAAGAAAGTATGAGACACTAACATTAAGTGGATTTTTCAAGGTCAAATTCAAGCACAGAGGTGAGATCTTTTTGCGTACAAATTACAAGGCATTCTTAATGCAAACAGGTGATAACACACCAATTCGTATGAAGATTATCCCTTCCAGTACCAGATCTCTCAAAGAACTCTTCCTCTGTAAACGCAAAGGTTGCTTATTTTAACGGTTCTCTACAACAAACAGGTTAACATTTCTCATTTTTTTCGAAGAGAAGAACAGATTAGGAAAAAGTAAGGTCAGACAACTTTTCTGCAAATCCTTTAATTCAACAGTTGTCTAGGACAGAAGTAATTTTTTACCCCCAGGCATGTGGTCATCCCTACCACATATCAAGGCCTGGAATCTACATAATATCCCTAGTATTGTAACACTTTTTTTCAAACAAATATCAAGAACATATTGAAAAAATGCTGAAGTCTGCTTTTGTTCCAATATGCTTCCTTCATATAACAATGTAAATCAGAAAACTTAGAATCCTGTATTCTAAAGCTACACTACAGTGAGGTACATCTAAAACAAACACATGCTAAGGACATATTCCTAAAACATGAAATGTGTACTATTTTCTCAAAGGCTAAGATACAGAAAAACATACCAGCAAGCACCAATTTGTCTCACTGATCTATCCTCTCAATAGCCAAAGGCTACTTTTAAGTATGCCGACTTAACCGAGGAATCTGAATTGTATAAATCAATGTCTCAATCAACATTTTGTTTAGGAAGAGTTACGGAAGAAAAACAGAATGTAATCATTTGCTAGCACAGTGGCTCCAGAGGTCTGGGAGTGTGTGCAAGAAGAATGGAGCTGAATGTGGGAAGGATCCATTATTCTTTCAATAGCGTCTGGTGCTGCAAAGTATGGACTTGCATAGTTTCCTACTGGAAAAGCTTAAGTCTTCAGTAGCTCCTTGGTCTGGGAAAATGGCAGGCACCCAAATGCTAACCCAGGGATCTAGGAACAAGATCTACCTGAAGAACAATATTTTTCAAGTGGCCTTAGAAGTGAAAAAAATGGCCATAAAAAGAAGTTTCATTCCCAAGGGATTTTATTCCTTCTGTCTGGCTGCTGTTTGTCAGGTGCCGTTTCCCACACACATCCTCAGCACATTCTAAAGCAAGAATGGAGAGAGGGCCTCTCCGAAAATAATCACACTTGCTGAAAGACCAGCCCTGCATAAATATCTCTAGCAACAGTACAAACAGAAATCAGACTTCTTGCCTGATACTTTAGTTGAAATTTATGGCACCACTGGCCATGATTCTGTTATTACTATTCTACCTGGCTAAGGCTCAAAGTCACAGAAGTGGGAATTTCAGAGGTATTTTCAGAAATGATGTAGCTCATCTGGGGGAAAAAAAAAACAACCAAAAATTTACTTAGTTCTACAAATGCTGTACCAATGCATCAGTGAACAAAGCTATATATTACACATGTATGTATGCATATGTGAACACATGTACCATAGAGATGGGACAGAGAAGTTAAGGACACACATGGCCCCTGAAATTATATTTAATGCTACACCTTGGGAATAATAAAGCAAAGGGGGGGAAAATAAAATCAAAGGGAATACTAAGACAGTCTCTTGTGCTTTTGCAAATATCACCAGCTGCTGGATGATTTATATGCAAAAAACCTAGAAGTTGAGCTTTAACTTGAATTTCCCTGCTTTCTTACTGGTTTGCTTCCAACCCTAGGAGTTTAATTAAAGTTTATCAGCAAAACTTTTCTGAAGGACCTAAGTTACTCCTTTTTTAAATCTTCCTCTACTGAGTGACCCAGGTTTTTTGAACTCATGAGCTTTCACCAACCTGATTAAGAACACACACACACACACACTTTTAGTAGGTTAAAGAATTTTAAGATGATCAACCCAAGAAATACCAACAGCTGCTGCTGGCCAATATGTAGGTATGCAGGTACATGCAAGTTATACTAAAATGAGTAACAGGGCAAGATACAACATTCTGTATTGCCAGTTCACATGTCAAGATCTAATAGCTACCTCCTCTTCATTCTTAACAGAGTACACAGTATTTGGTGACTGGGGAAGGAGAGTTCTACAAGAAATCTCCAAGAAAAAAATAGATAAGCAGTTTTACTGCTTGTAAAAGGAATCTCTCTCTCATCTTCTCTGGGGGAATGGTGCAACAAATTTGATGAAGAAAGGAAGGATTTAAAACCAGAGAAAATTAGGATTTCTCAAAGCAGAAACACAGAGAAACATGCTGCAGTTAGGAATAGATCTCTGCTATTTACTTGATCTACTGGAAGAACTCCTGGGGAGCATGTCTTAGCAAGAGAAAGGAAAGTTTGCTATGCTCTTCATTTCCTGTGTAATTCCAGAAACTGCCAGCACAATGCTGTTTGGGGAGAACCACACTACAGCTATTCAACAGGGAATTCGGCATTGTATTCTGAATGAATGGAAGCTTTCTGAAAGATATATATTTGCTGCAACTAAAGTACAACACAAACCCAGTAAGGATGTGAGCCCACATACACCTTCAATCAGCAAATAGCAAATTGTGATTCTTTCCATTATGACTTTCACAACATTCTTTGCAGTGCGAAACATCACAGTAAATCACCCGGGTTAGAGTTCACAGGAGCCACGAACTAAGTGCAATAAATCAGCACAAAAAATATTATGCAACTGCAGTTCAACTGATACCAAGTGTAGCTAATTTTAACAGAGAGGCTATCACTTTTATGTGTCCTTGCAAGTTAGTGATTTGGGATCTCAGGGACCAGAATGAAGGAAAGGCTCTCCGGAATCTGGATTTCTTAGAATAAACTAGATGAATGGTTCCCTGCAAAAATCCCAGGGGTATTTCCCTCCTGCCCACTGCAAAAACCTTCTGCTAAGCATGACAATTTAAAGGACTAAAAAGGCATAAGTAACATGGAACAGTAAGGGAACCACAAACTTTGGCTGGACTCGTGAGCCAGGACCTCATCCCCAAGCACAATCAGACCTTTTAACTGAAGAGGAACAGTCACATGCCTCATTTCACCCTTACTTTGCTTTAAACTAGGCTGTTTCCTCCCCCCCTCTATTTCCACATTGGCTGATAAATTCCCCAACGGCGGGTGTTAACTAACTCTGCATTCCAGTCTGCTCTGCGTCATGGAGTTCCACATCCCGCTGATGAGGAACACATGGCGGACATGTGGTAGGGGAGAGCCTGACAGCGCTCGCACAAGCAGGGATAACTCCTCTGACCTTTGGCTTTTTTTCTCTCTGTACCATCCCAACTGCACAATGAGGAGTCTGTGCCCCTCTGTCGCCTACTGGTCACTCTGGGATCACTGGACACAAGCTGAAATGCTAACATTTCAACAGGCAGCTACACTGAATACACGTTATGGGTGAAAATGTATGTTGAAAGCAAGCAACTGATCGTTCTGTGTCTCTGCTCTAAGCAAACCATCCAGAGGACCTTTAGACTATACAGGCTACATTTGGATCAACTGGGTTAAGTATGTCACAAAAAGAACTTGGGATGCTGGCTATGCCTCCACATCAACTCTGTGAAATAAGGTAACTCACAGCCTTGCTAAAAAGTACACAGTGGCAACTGTATTAAAGCATTAAGATGTCTTTCTAAAATGAACAGACCATTTATCATCTTTTTAAGATCCAAGCCTGGCTTAGAGTAACAATGAGCTTCAACTTTAGTGTTGTCCAACCTGAATGACTCATGCAGAGTACTGCATTTACCAAGTCACATGGACTCGAGGGTGTCCAGGCAATACAGTCATCCCTTCCTCCTTCGAAACCTCTGAAAAGTAAAACTGAATCACAGGCTAAGTGCTCGTCTGAGACCGCAGCAGACAGACAGACAGACAAATGACTAATGACAATCCATGCAACATACATTTACTGCCGATTAGAAACCAAATGCCGAGCCTCAAGCTCTCTGCTTTTAGCCTTATGTGTACTAGAACACTGGCCAGAATCCTGCAGTAAAATGAAAGCCATTGCCAATAAGCCTTTCTATAACTATGTTCAATAGAAGTTCCTGCTAATATTCCAGATTCTGTGATTCATGAGATTCCTGACCTCTTACCTGCACAAGTTGTCAAGACACAGCAAGACCCTTCTTTTATAAATAGGACCTGGATATGCTGTACCTTCCTTTCAACCCCCCACTCATGAATGAATAAAATAACATTGCAGCAGCAAAACAGTAAAATCCTGTGAAAGCAACCGTAGTAAAATCAGTAATAGCACTATGTTCTTTAACAAACTGCTTTTATACTATGTTTACTGTACAAGTGTAACATATAAAAGCACCAAATTAAAGAGTTTTCATTATACTTGGCTATATTGATTTTAGAAATAGTAGGTAATTTTAAAAATACTCCAATTTTAAGTTGAAGGCTACACTCATCCCCAACAAATTTACAGAAGAAGTAGAGCAAGCTGAGCAAAGTTTAAATGCATAATAAAAAGGGCAAACTTTCTGGGAAAACGAATGCCTTTTGGTTACAGCAGCTACTCTTAGTGACCTGAGAAATTAAACAGGCATGCAAAACCTGCTCAGGGCATCCTGAGAACATCTACTCCCAACTCATGCGTCAAACAACAACAACTCATGGGTCAAAACCTTCTTCTGAAATGTTTAGTAAAATCCTCTTTTCTAAAGAAATATGATTAAAACTACATCAACATTTTTAAAGTGTGGTTAAAGTCTGAGGAGTTACTGTGTAAAAGTCACACCCTTTTATTCAATAGACTTAGTTCCCCTGTTTCAATTCAGTCAGATTCACTTGCTTTACTGGCTGAAATAACTTTTTACAGCTTTCTAAATTCCTATTAGTACTGTGAAACCAATTCAATTCTGGGAAGGGGAACGAGATTCTTTTCTGACTTGTGCATCTGTAAAAGGATTATTACCTAAATCAACACATACAATTTCTATTTTTTGATACAGGAGCCAGAAAGAACCTCACTTATTTACTGGATGCTAGTCAGAAAATTTTACTTTTATTTGTGAGAAGAGCAGACCCGGACTAATTGAAAGAGCAGATTTGAATCAACAGAAAAGACATCACTCTACAGAAGTAATATTTCAGAGAAAAGAAGTTATATCCAACAACTTTCTATGATATTTCTCAAAATACCACTTGAATGCAAAGGAAACTTAGTCAGAAAAATTTGCTAATAGTGAAAACTCCTGATTTTTCAAAGAGAGGACCACCACCAAAGCTAGGATGCATATTCATTCTGCACACAGCTGAGACCAGTAAAGAGTTTTTGCTCCCTTGTCTGTCCTGAATTGCACCTCAGGATTTTCCTATTGAGTTGCATTACTGTATGCCCCACTTCCCTGCCAGTGGCACTGCTTGTGAGGACATCTCCCAAATGCACAAAGTAAAAAGAACCAAGTTATCAAAGTCCTGCTGTTTAATCTATCAGAAGTCATGAACCTATTTTTGACATATGTGACTTATGGAGTATTCAACTGCATGTCCAGCTGGGCATAAGCTCGAGGTGGTGGGCCCCTTCACCAGCACAGCTGGATATGGTAGAGGACATCTGCCCACGATCTAGTTTAAGATGCTGCACACTGTAGAGCTTCTGCCTATACCAGTGTCATTCCCAGCTTTTCTACAGGAAATAGATTTTAAAAGAAAAAAAAGAACCACCATAGGAGCAGTGGAGTATTTCAGAGACAGCAATCTCCCAAGAACAACAGTTTTAGAGAGCACAAACATTAAGGAAGTTGCAGAGTGTTTATATATGATCCACTTATTTAAAACAAATTATCAGCAGGAAA
>WEKY01058196.1:284-32149 GCA_013390045.1 Picathartes gymnocephalus
CCCCAACTCAAAAGGCCAAAGGAGTTCCTAATGCACCCCTGTTAAGGTATCAAACTCCAGTCTTTACATATGTGACAGCCTACCTTATTCTCCTCCTATGGTTATTGTTGATTAAGACTTTTCCTTTCATAAATCCCCTTTCTCTTGATTACCCCAGCACACCCAATGCTGTTTAATTACAGACTCCTTCCTCCAAGCTGTGCCTGTCTTTTCTGCCTCCTTGTCCAATCGCGTATCAAAGTTCTCTGCTTTTCTGGTACAGGCACTCTCAAAGCTGCAGGTCAGTGTTTCCTGCCCTAGTTCTCATCCTCTATCCCCTTTTTCTTCCCCCTTAGCTGTGGGGGAGCACTGGCTCTCCTGTTGGCTGTGGCAGTCATGCAGTCATAGGAGGTCCTGTGCTGTGGGTGACACAGATATTCGTAGCAGCTGTCACTGCAGCCAAGATGCAAATCTCCTTACATGTGCTAAGGTTGCACCTGGGAGAGGACCGCAGAGGTGCACTGAGCGTAAGGCACAGAAATTACAACTGTACCTGGATTCAGCTGTTGTTTTTTCACTCCTTCCTGCTAGTGTGAAACATTGCAGCTGGACAAAGGAACCTACTCTTTGATTACCTGGGAATTAGAAGATTTTGTATGTCTTCCAGGGATAGGTTTCAGTGATTTCTTTCCCCATGATCTCTTCTTCTCCCTCCCCCTTACCCAATTGTATATGAGAACTAAGCTTACAGGTTTAGAGAGATGGTTTTTATCTTAAATGAACAATTTTTAAAAAAAATCATTTATATTTACCAGTAAATGTAATGCAGAGATGCTGTGAACTATAAACTGTCATGTCACGCATAGAGGAAATGTTAACGTTGAACTAAAATTCTAGCTGTGCTCATAAGCCTCATAAATCACAGCCATAAATAGATCTCAGTTAGTGCCATGGGGAAAGACTCTGCATATTCATAAGGTTCTTGTTTCATATTTTGCCACTAGAATAAGCCTTGGAACGATGAGCAGTTTGCATCCAGTGAATCAGTGGCAAGGTAATGGCATTAAACAAAATACTGCAGCATGATAAACAACTGATATCTGCAGATCATCTATATTGTCCTTGTGTATAAAGCTAAAGCCATTTATTCAAATGTCACTTTGATTAATAACATTAGTTGCCCTTGGTAAGATGTCATTTTCTTGAGTATATCTGGAGGCTAAATATATAATGATATTCAGAAAAGAAGAAAACATTTGTTCTTATTTCTTACTGATTTTGTAATTATTATTCATTGCTTCAATGGCATCATAGAAGCAAATGATGCATTATAAAAATAAAATCCTGTCTCTGAAGCTCTTATAATTTAAGTTCCCCAAATTATCTTTAGAAATATCTATTTATGTCTGAAGAGTTTTTTTCAAATAAATGGTAAATCCCCTGAAAAAAAATATTTAAAACAATCACACATAATTTTTATAACGTGGATTTATTATTTAATTTAGGCAGAAAAGATGATGGAACTGATACAAAAATTAAATTAACATTTCATTTCACCATGTCAAAGCATCCTCTTTTGTTGACATTTAATGAGGAAAAATCCCTTTAAAACACATTTTAAAAAAAAATCTATGAGAAGAGAACAAAACTTTAAAAAGGGCAGAGTAATGATGGGGAAACAAATTTTAGCTCAGGTTGAAGGAGCTGAAGGGGGAAACCATGTGTATAAAAGAGAGCATATTTTGTTTCTATTTTTTGATACAAACAACAGGCAGAGCTAATATTAAAGTAGTTAAATTGGAAGAGCAAATATTGATAAGCAGTTTACATATATAAAAATTGAAAGGGAAAAAAAATGTCAATTGCCTGTAGTTCTAAAAAGATTTGCTTGGAGGCAAAATGCACTTTTGAGGCCATTTCTGGTTACACTTTTATATGCAATAGTGATGTTGTTGAATATCTCAGGAGAACTCCTGAACATTTATTTGAATTCTGCAGTAGGAACCAATTCAACCGTACCAAAGCTGAGTTGAAGTGTATTAATGAGTAAGTGTGAGGAAATTTCTATTTTACCACTCCTTGAATTGTAATGCTCTACAGCTACATAGAGGATAAAGAAGATCTTCAGGAATATTACTCATCTGCATATACTGTTATATTGCAAAAAATGGCTACAAAAAGATATTTTCTCACCACATTCCTTTCTTTGCATGTTGGATATTCTTAATTTTATTTCCTTATTTGGTGGCAGGGTTTCTACTGATGCTTATTTCCGTGAGTTCTGAAGAGCAAACATGTAATGGATGCTGACCTTCTGATATGGGGAAGGGAAATGAGGTCACCCACCTGCCACGACATTCACAGGCTTAAAGTTCAGTCAATCTCGGTGAACTCGTGCAGTTTTTCACTGAGGGCACAATCTGAATTGCTGAAAGTAATTCAAGCAGACTGAAAAATCTTTTCTGCAAGCAAGAAAATAGAAGGTGGCAGAAATCCAACATGAACCCAAAATTTTTACCTTGTGGGTTCCCAGCAAAGGGGGCTGGGAAAACAAAAAATTTTATTGGTTAATTGAGCACATTTGTATTAGTATAACTGAAAGTAAGATCACAATTACTATGGTGCAAGTCCTGTGAGGAATATTTGACAACATTCATTTTTACTTGATTCATTTATTCTAACTGGGCCTCTAAGAAGGCTCAGATAGGAGGTCCTATTTCTCAGTACACACAAGGAAAAATCAGAAATCCAGACCAATAAGCCCAATATGTACATGGATTACTGAAAAATATTTAAATGTAGACTTTAATATTCTAAGACATGTTGAGTATTGTATCATGTTGTGAATTGCCTAATACATGTAATGAAAAATTTATTTTGTCTCTTCAAAACTAATAACTCCCTATCTCCTTCTATTAAGGTAAAGGTTCTGAACGCATTATTCTCCTTGTGACTCTGAAATCAGCATTTTTTTTATAATACACTGAGATACTGCATCTTCCTTCTAGCTTCAAAAAATCACTGCATGCTATTTTTCTTTGAAAGGTAGAAATCTCTAATACAAAATGTGCAACAGACAGATTTACAAGGAAAGAAAAAAAGAAGGCAGAAAATGAGCCATACTAACTTGGGATAAACTTGCTTAAATAAATCAGCAATGACCCATCATAACATTGAGTTTGGCATTTGCAACTGGAGCAGACTCATGTATTAACGGATGGACTCTCTCTTATCCTTTTGGAGTGAGCAACTATGGGTCAGAATTTTTGGGGTCCAGTTACCCACTCTAGTACAAATGATGACCTGTGTTTAATCTCTTTCCCTCTGCAAGTCTGCTCCATTGGTAAACTGAGATGAGGCTGGTGTACTTGACAGAAGTGTTGTGCTTGTTGGTGTCAGTGAGGCATTCGTGCCCCCCAGCAATGAGGAGCATGAGCAGCTTCCTGAGAACAAATGCCTTTCCTCCAGCTCTCATGGAAGCTACAACAGCAAAACAATTGCATGATGCCAAAATAATGGCATGAAGAAAGATTATCTAAGGATTAATGTGTGATTGGGGACTAGAATTAGAGGTTTTGCCATGAATGTGTAGAAAATGTCTAAGGGAGCACCCTGTCTTGAAGACCCAGTTGTTTGGAGAGAAAGAAATGCAAAACACTCCTAGTTTCCTTAGGCACAAAGACACCCAGAGCAAGGCAGAGTTAAGGTCAATGAAATTCTTTTACCAAATTCTGTACTATTTGACAAAATGTGCTAGAAGACTTCTGCTGAGGTTGTAAATGGGTTGGTCAGGTCAGAGAGATGAGAGAGTCTTCGCTTGTTGTATTTATTTCGAAGCATCATCAGTCTCACAAGGGTGAGAAATTACAGACTATGCTATTATGCGAAAGTCTTCAATATCCCAAGCAGAAGCAGAAGCAAAAGCAGCAGGAGAAAGGGGGATATAGCATCACCGTCCCCAAGCAACAGCATCAGCAACAGAGGTAGCAATATTAGCATCTTCTATATTCTACAGTCCCAATACAATACATTATATTCATTAATTATCCTATCAGCTACAAACACGATTCTACTGCAATCCTTTCTTCACTTATGCTAGCTTAAAGCAAATGTGCACATTTCTTACACAGAACCTACACTTGTCGTTTATCGTGTTCTATCCTTCTGTCTAACAACACTGTGCTATGTTTACATTATGTCTAAAGTGTGGTTAATGTTATGAAAATTTGTGCTACTGAACTTTTAACTAGACCATAGGGTTATCTACTAACTAACACAGCTTCTTGTGTGCTTAAGGCACTTTAAAGCATTTTTCTATTTGCTTAAAACTTAAACTACATCCTTGTTTCATGTTGGCGTGGCTTTATGTATCTCAGTTTCTCCGAAGGCTTTAAATCAGCCCTTGCATTCCTCTCTGTCTCCAAGCCTGTGTGCAGAGGGTACAGAGGAATTTCCATCCCATCTCCAACAGACTTCCTCTATTCTTGGATATAACAGGAAAGTAAATCCAGCAGACAAGCTCTTCTAAAGAAAAATAATTATATAATTCTGATTTAAGTCTTTTTTGAGTACAGACTACCAGTAATTCTAGTTATATTCCACAGTTTCTTGCTACTTGACAGGGATTGCTCTGCTTTTGAAGCTCAACCTGGACTTGAGCTGTGAGTAAAATAAAAATAATTTATTTAAAACTGCTGTCATTAAAAACAGACCTAAATCAGTCACAAGGAAAATAACATAAATTCAAAGTATTAAAACTGAAACCCTCAGGCATACAGGGGAATGAGAACTTTCCCACATTTGACCTACACTCTGGTTTCACACTTCTTGCTGACAGTAGTTAAAGATCGGAGATTAACATGGACTTTGAATAGAAATGGCTAAATTGACTCAAGTGGAGCAAGGAAGTATTCAAACTTTCCTCCTCAAGCTCCATACAGATCTGAAGATGGGATACGTGGCATCCCTGTGTCTCAGCTGCCCCAGTAGTTTGGATATTCCAGCAGGTTTTTTCAGCCCAGAGAGAAAACAGGAACTATTGACAAATTTTACATGGAAATATTATTAATTTGTTCTGTGTGGCCTTTTTTAAGGGTTACTGGCATATTAAAATGTACATTTACATTTTTAAGACTGCTAGCCTCTGAGTATTGAGACATGAGCAGACAGAAACTGCGCAATATCAGTTCCAGACAGAAAGCAGAAATCATTTGGAATGGTTAATATTTTTAATAGAAATCATCAGAGAGGAAAAAGAAGTCTTTAAGTCCTAGGCCATAAGAAAGCGATATTGTCTTTGAATAATATTTTCTGATAATACCAAGTGATTTGGTGACAATTTAATGTGTGCTGCTGTGATAAACGGCCAGTTTTGACTTGGCCTGCTAATCTTCTTCAAGACTTATCAGTATTCAAAAATGTGTCTATATTGAACATACCAATACCACAATTAGTAATTTGTAATGCTCCCCTCTTTCAGTCTTCACCTGTGTAGTTTTCCATATTAGTCAGTTCAAATCTTTCACCTTACCTCAGTAGTTTGCAATAGGATGATTTCTGAGTACATCACTGTACTAAGCAAATCCAAGCAAACATAACTATTGCAAAGACAACAACTTGTGTTAACATTTACCTCACACAGAATACCTACAGCTCTCATCAAAAAAAGATCAAAAGCTACCCAAACACATCAAAAGTCAATAATCTGTCACAATCAGAAACCCCCAACATATTATCATTTCCACCAGGTCAGTCCGCTTCAAGACTGTTAGAAAATAGTCCTGAGATTTAATTCATAGAGATTTTGAGATGTAGCCTTAGAACTCCCTGGGCATTTTCACTGTATTCTCTGCATTTTTTATGTGGCACTATTTTTTGTGTTGTTGCACCAAAGCTCTTTAAAGGGCTCCCAAAAGATTGCTAACAATGATAAAGTCTTGGCTCCAGAATTATTGAATTTCTTCTCTGAGGCAAGGAAGAGCAATGCTTTACAACCAAAGGATTAAAAATGTAAAGCAACTTTGTGATTAGGCTGCTGTATATGCTGTTCAATAACTCCCTGAGGAGTTAAGGAATTTTTTTTCATATGAAGTGAATAGCAGATTGTAGAATTGCAATACTATGCTTTGGGCAATGAGGAGATCAATTAAAATGGCTACGGCATGCATGGAAAACCAGGTCACTAGATAGTATCAAATGAAATATGAAAATCTGTCATAAGTAAAAGAGATTCTGAGGAAGGAAAGTTCTACATTTTCCTCTTAGTATATACAGATCTATTAAGCATATTGAGCATTGGATGAAGCACTGTACTCCAAAAGCAATTAAAGTTTAGCATTATTTTATACTACTATTTTTATTTGGGGCCATTTTGAATGTGTAAAGGTCTATACATATATCTGTCTCTCTCTCTCTCTTTGTGCATATTCTAAGAGAGAAAAATGTATGGTTTAAAAAGTACCATTAGTAATTTATTTTACAAGAATTACATGCTTTATATGGACAATATATCAGTTGAAGAATTACAATACATTCTCCTGCAGGAATCAGAAATATCCTTTTAATCATTATTATTCCCTAGGATGATTCTTTGGGCTTTTCCCAGATATAAGGAAGCTGTCAAGAAGTTTTCCTGGACTGGGGCCAGGATGGAGTAAGGGGAGTTACGTACTCCACAGGAAATACCAGGGTTTGTCTCCCGAGAATACAATATTACTAAGAGCTGTGAGGGCTTCCAAAAGCATGCTGTTAAACTTTACCTGTATAATTTCTGGATTGCTGTTATTATTATAAGGTATATGATAAATCAGAGCTTGAGACACCACCTTCTCAAAATCCCTGAAAGTTTCCTAATAGAATAAATAGCCCTTGAGCCTGGAAGGACCATGGACTGGCTGATGACTAGAAGTCACCCATCCTCTAACGGTCATGACCTGCAAGGGAAAAATCTTTGGAGGTGAGCATTCCCAAATCCAATTCCAAGATGATTTTGGGCATCACCCCAGAAAAACACAGAACTTTTAGTTTCATTTAATTGGTTGTGGTTTGGGGTTTTTTTGCGGTTTGTTTGTTTGTTTGTTGTGTGAGATGTGATTTGCTCAGGCAAAGGTCCATGAGTTTTATCAGAGCTAGGTCATTTCAGACTCATCCAGAATCTGGCAGGTTACATGTCTGTAATATTTTTGCTGGGGAACTGTGATAGAAAACTAGAAAATACAGTTAACTTTATAATCTCAGATCAATCAGCTGTTACTTTCAAATATGACCTTCACTAGCAGTCCAATGAGAAATGACAAAGACTCAAAATCTTTGGGGAAAATAATTTGCTGAAGACTTCAGTTACTTCAGAAACTAAGGGAGCTTGTGCATATCTGGTATCTCTTATCTCCTATGAATAAGTCAAGAGCATCTTGAATGCTGTTTTGTCTGTTTGCAATTTGCATGGATTGGGAAGATAATACATAGTAAGCAAGCCAAAAGGAATGTATGAGCTACTTCTGATTTCCATCTTGCAGTGCTTAACACTATTTTTCATAATATGGGGAGAAGAGAGGAATGTTTAAATTACACTGCTAAGAAATTATCTAATTTCCATGGACAGATTCCTTTTCATTGGCCTTAAGGCAAACAGAGCTGACACGTGTTCCTTATTCCACATGGAATTCAAGCACTAACCTTGCTGAATCCAAACAAGTTCACTGCATGCAAGGATATCTTAGACGATGTTTTTTCAAAATGAAAATTGCACCAGAAGTAAGGCAATTGCTTAGAAAGAGATGTCTTTGTTGAATCAGAGCCTTGAGTTTGCCCATAGGAAATAATACATTCCTTAATAATTCTCCATATATAGAATAAAAATTTGTTTTACATATTATAAATGTGAAGCTTTTCAGCATATTTGTACCCATTAATTTGAATTAATTTGAAGATTTTATGGCAGATTTTGCCTTATCTAGAGGGGAAGCTTAGAAAGCCTTTTGTCAGACAACTTCCCAAAAATGCTAGGTGTGTTTTTACTCCAAGACTGAACCTCCTTGCCAGGAGAACTGACCTGACTATGAATTGCAGTATAAAAGCTGGTTTCACTACCACCTTGCCCTTTTCTTGTTATAATGGGGAAGCACTTATGGAAAGCAGTGAAGAAACGTACATGAAGTCACCATGGAAGCTTTGCTGGTGACTTTGTGACATGAAGGTGTGAATCCAAATTCCCTGGGACAACATGAGGAGGGAAAGCTCAATGAAAAGGACAAAGAGGAGTGAATGACAAGGAATATAAAGATCCCACAGAAGATAGACATGCGCCAGTAGAAAAAAAAATATGAAGCAGGAGAAATCAAAATAGATTTCCAGGTCATTATGTTAGGAATACAAGTAAGAAGAGGTCTATTAAAACGCATGTTTGCTAGCAATCTATCCAAGAGTGCTCCATGCAAAAGTTTGGAAACACTGTGTTACAGATACAAAAGGTTTTAATGAGACAGCTGCTTTTCCACTACATTTAAATTTTTGATTTTGTAAGCAGGATTTTGTATGCAACTGCCCATTACCTAATAAAGCTACTTTTTTAGATACTGAAATTGATGCTTAGCAATTTTTAAGCTTTTTGGCTAACACATGCATTATTTATATTACAGTATTGCTGAGAGAGCTGTACCCAATTTTACTAGGTGGCAAGCAGAAACATAACCATTATTAAAAAAACACTATCATTTATCTAGCCAACACAGAGCAATTCTAGGACACAGAAAATTACAATGTTTTAGTTAGGGGAGATAGACTTAATAGCAAATTGGGGATAGGATTCATCTTTATATATTTACAGACATGTTTTAAATGACTAATCTGATTTCTCTTTGTAGGTGGTGGAGAGAGGGTACAAATTATCTGATCTATTTTTGAGTACTGTGTCATGGTTTAATGAACACACTCCAGAGGTGCCCTTTTCTGTGTTACCTGTAGCTGATACTGAGACAAGTAGTTCAGATGGGACTTCTATTTTTTTTTTTTTTCAAAATTAATAATAGAAGGTCAAAAAGCATTTGTTTACCACAATTAGAGCTTTTTAGAGGACTTCTGTATGTATCAGTTTATTTTTCTGGCCAATGTACCTCTAGAAGACATTATTATTGTTATTATTAGCATTCCTTGCCAACTTACATAACATTATCATAGATGTTATGTCCATTGCTATATAGAATGTCATATACATGATATACACTGAGCTCTTGATATAGGTTATTCTGGGATCTCTCACATCTTAGTTTTCCATATAAAATGTTATTTTTGCAGAACATGAGAAATTTTTTAAAACTTGAGAAGAAAAATCAAAGCACTCCAGTAAGAGAGATTCTTTGTGTGCTGTAACTTTCTTACTGCAAGGAGTGAACAGGGCTGCATCCTCTCAAAAGCAGAACTGCATAAAAGATTAAGTGAACTGTGCCACTGGCTGTGGGAGGCACCTGAGTGTTTCTAGAGAGCAATTCCCCCTGGACAAGGGTTCTCATTCTAGCCAGACATGATTTATCAATATGAATATTTGACAGGATAGAAATAATAGAGGCTCCATTAGAGGCAGCTTTAAGAGTTTTGATACTTTGAACTACTTTCCTACTTGCCTCATAATCATTCCTTCATATTTGTACTTTTCACCTACAAACTACTGCTATCTTACTTAATAGTCTTCTTTTCCTTCTCCACCTATCCTTAGAAGTACTACTTCTAAAATTTCAGCTGGATTTATAACATGAGGAATTTGACACAGTTAGAAGCCCAGCGCAAAAGCCATTGGAATGTGTTACAGAAATCATAATGTTGCTGGTTGAGCTGAGGGCAGCATTGTGCAGCCTGTGCCATTTTTTTGAGAGCTTAATGTAGTAAATACTTTTTTTTTTTCCCAGGAAAAAGTGTATATGCCACCTTTCTGAAAATAGAATCACTGCTTTTCATTATCAAATTCTTCTCTCCAGTTAGGCTTTGTTAGAGTACTCTCTCTAAATTAAAAGCATCTGTATGTGGTCACACAAATGACACAGGGTTTCTGGTTCAGCAGGGATATTTATATTTTAAGTTTTAAGGATTAACTTAATAAATGACTTCATTTACTGTGATTATTATTCTGGTACTGCACAAGGTCTGTCTTCATCCTTTGCATATGGCAGTGCATACTAAGCATCTCCCACCACAAACAGCAGCTGATTTCACAAGAGACTTCAAGAAATATTTTCAACAATGAACATCTAATTCAAAGGTCTTGCACAAAAAGGAAGGAAGGCATGATAGATACTTCAATGACTCAAGGAATGTTCCTATATGAGAGTCAATTTTTACATTATTTATGTCTCTTTTCAGAAGTGAATGTTTAACTGTGTGGACCAAGCAATGAATTCTTTGGTATACTCTCCCTTTTGTGACAGCATGGCAATATCAGAGCAAGATTTTTCTATAAAACTTTTCCTGAGAAGTACTTATAATATTTAAGAGTATCCATTTAACGAGACATTAACAACAGCTTCAGCTGTCCCCAGCTGCTTACGCTGTGTATTATTTTAAGGGCTGAAAATCTTGCAGTTGCTCTCTAAAACAAACAGGGAAAACCATCAGTAATATGAGATCTCCTATAAAGATGACGATAACATCACACCTCTGTGACCTTGATAAGGTTAGGGTAAGGTTTAACTTAAGATCGTACTTTGGCAGTTCAGTAATCCTGTTCTCTATTAATAATAGTAGATAATAATGGTTTGTGACATCCCTGTTGTCAACCCTGCTCACATGGTTGGGTTCTTCAAGTAAAAAAAAATGTTCTCCTGAAAGAGGTGTTACCTTGCTTTTCTGCCTTTGCATTTACTAGGGAGGCATCACCCAGCTAAGACAAACACTGCTGCTGTCAGATCACTGTGATGCTTTCTGAAACAAGTGGAGGAGCAAATAATCCAATATTATCCTGAGCATCTGGAGCCAGCGACCTGGTGTACATGAGACTGTGCTTCTAGTGATGCCTGGCAAAAGGGCAGAACATCAAGCAAGTAATAAAACGGGTGTCCCAGATATGTACTTCCAGAGAGTAACACTGCCACACCTCAGCCTTGTCCATGGGCTAACCTGGAAGACAGGGATCTTGTCCAGCAGACACCATTTATATACTGAAGAGAAGCTAACAACTCTGTCCTCATCTGACTGAAAGGATTATTTTTCTTATTGAGATCATAAGTTGAACAAATGGATCTTGAATGGTCTGGAATCCGAAATACATCAGTACTGAACTGGAAGAGCCTCAAAATGTAGAGATATTAGAAAGAGAATAAAGAATGAAGTAACTGCAGACAAAATAGTAGTAGCTAGCTTTAAGGAGAGGAGGGAAAGAAGGGGATAAAATGTAGCCCATGTGTGCCTGTTTCCCACTCTGCTTCTCCTCTACCTGCAGGTCTCGAGTTGGGAGGTGAAGAACAACTCATGCTTGATCGAGGTAAGTTCAAATTTGACAATCAAGAGATTCTGGTTGCTTGTCAATAAGAAGGGCAGCTAATGTTGACAGAGTGTATTTGAACATAATTTGAAAGCTGTGAATTCTAATTCTACTAGCCCAGGTTATAGCTTTGAATCCAACACTAACTCATGCACTAACCAAATCATACGTCACCATGGTGAGTGGGTCTCTAGGTACACACAATCGTCCACAGTTTCATTTGCTTGTACAACAAATCACACCCAACATCCCACAGCCCCACCATATTCAGGTCTACTTGAGACAAAAAATTATGTGAAGTCCTGCTGGTACCTGTAGAAATACACAACTGTGGTGGCTGTCAGAGTTTTGCAGACATTTAAAGGAAATGCAAAGCAATGCCAAAATTGACAGTAAGTAAATGACTTGCTTAAGAAGATTCTTTTAATTCTTGCCAATGCCTAAATACTCAATGGCAGTAAATCTGTCTGTTTCAGGGCCCTCCTAATTCTATGTTTTTACTATTAGGGATCCAGGGCATTTTACACACCTCAGGTGTTTTTAAAAATATACTGCAGATGCAGTGTTAAATCTCTTGTTCTTGAGAAAAGTAATATCTGTGCTGTTTGTGAAAGACATTTTAAATGGATAGAGTT
The DNA here is from genome assembly GCA_013390045.1 of Picathartes gymnocephalus. Classification (NCBI taxonomy): domain Eukaryota; kingdom Metazoa; phylum Chordata; class Aves; order Passeriformes; family Picathartidae; genus Picathartes; species Picathartes gymnocephalus. Next base: position 12,366 of record WEKY01058196.1, read on the forward strand.
CCTCTTGTTTTCTGAATTAGCAGGTATCAAATGTGCTGAATCAATCTTTATTGTCCTATCACAAAGCAGAAGAGATTTTATTTAGATGTTGAAGTGAGTGATCTATGCTCTGGGTAAAGGTAGTCTCTGCGTAAAGATAGCTTACAGTGCAAGAATGAATTTTTGTTAAATTCACCTATGGGCATACTTTGTATGCTAATACAAGCCAGATAAAACTGATCAGTCTGGGCTGATGTTCCATTAGGGATTGTACTGATTTTGGCCAAGCTGATTCATTTATAGCAAATTCATTTATCCCTTCATGATGCTGCATGCTCCCATGGACAAACTCTCCAGTAAAAGGCAACCACATAATTTTTGTGGTCCTTTGGTCCAACTGTTTTTAACAAATGATAAGGACTTTGCATGTCATTAACCAGCAACAGTTACCTTTAATTCACATTAGCATGTCCTTAGGTGAATTAAGTATGTAAAAATACATAATTTATAACACATAAATATCTAAATATTAAGCATATAAATGTTTAAATTTTCACACTGGACACTTAAGCTGACAAAGAATAATATAGTATGAGGGGGTTGGTTAATAAAATAGCTACTAATTTCTTGCACACATGCCACAGGAAATCCATATGTGCAGAATATAAAGGAATATGAATGTTGCTGTGCTTTGTGAAAACTGTAGTGTTTTGTGCCATCATACCTGATGTGGTGTTTCAAGAGGACTACACCAGTATCCATTTGTTTCACTCAGTACCTGCCTACAGAACACTGTCTGTTCCCAAGCTAAATGGTTAAAGAGGTAATTACCAGAGTGGGAGAAGACGAGGACAGAAAACAAAGTGTAAAATAAGATTATTTAAAAGTAGAACAGAGACCTCTAATGTTTCTATCTTCTATCCTTTAGCTGTTTCTTTGCTTTTGTCTTAAACAGTCTGAACCTGAGTTCACTTTTACTGGGTCAAGTAAATTTAAAGCAACTCCTTCTAACCCTGATGATACCCTGGCATATAAATTCTTGCTTTCTTGTGTTAGTGGCAGAAGATGTCTTCACTGCAGAGAAGAGTTTCTAATTTATGACCAATTACATTTCAAAATTTTGTTTCACTCTAAATCATCTGATCTATTCAAAATTTCCTGAGAACTACAAATTTGTTGGAAGCTTCATTTTGAAACAGCATCAAATGTTACTTCACTGACCACATGTACTCCAGATCCTTATGGCCCTCTAGCAGTATGAATGAGTTTCTTAAATGTAGATTAACTTCACTGAATGCATCACAAAGGTCTGTGGGATAAAGCCCGGGCTGCTGTGGCCCTGGCTCCATGGAAGAGCATGACTGTGTCTGATTGGGCTGCTCTGCATCCTGCTCTGCCTCTCCTCAGAGCCAGGTGCACTCAGGGCTCCTGGGTCCTTGATGGATTTTGTAGACCCCCTGATCTCCAGGGATGAAGGTAACTCAGCCAAAGATATACCAAACAAAGGATCTTGAGCTTGATTCTCTAAATGTTCATGAAAAATGGCAATAACCTCTATAGTCACTTCTGATAAAACGACAGTTTATTGTACTTTACCCATTCCCATGAGAATGACTTAGGCAGCTGCCTCCTGTGTAGCTATTTACCCTCATCAGCTTGGCAATGGGCTATACAAACTGGACCCCTTGCAAAAATCATCTTCAGTACCTTCTGTGAAAATCACGTTTAGTATTTTATTTCAGAGGCCCAGGAAATCAGTCTGTACCATAGATTAATTTGAAGAAATAGCAGTTAGGAAAAGCAAACAGCTTGGAAAGTAACCGTATTTTATACTGGAGCTCTTGAAAGACAGTAAACATGAAACCTACAGATATCAGTTTCACAGGGTCTCTTCAGAGGAAAACTGTGTGATAAACAGCATTTTTTGAAAAGGGAGAATTTTCTTGATTTGAATTATTCATTTTTACTCTTGACCATTATTCCTACAGTGGTTCCTGACACAGCATATCATATCAAATAATAATATGGTATCATAGCAACATAAAGGAAACCAGTCTCACAGATTCTGAAGATGCTGATATCATTGCATTTAGCTAATGCAAAAAAAAAAAAAGTACTGAGCTGGCACCTTCAAATAGCTTTATTTTCCAGTTAAAAAAGTAGTCCTACTATCTAATATGACATTGTGCTTCTAAGTTGCTTCAGGCTTCTTTTAAAGAGTCTCTAAAAGTCAATTCTTTTACTGCTAAACAACTTTGTCATGGCCTTGGCTCTTTAACTAGCTGTGCTGGAAAATATTTTTCTTTCATTTTAATGTCAACCAGCAACCCAAAGCTGTCATTGCAATAACATTGTAAAAAACTGTGTACCAGCTAACATCCCCTGCTATGCAGTCTCTTTTTTCATGGAGAGGATGGGAAAACAGCTATTTCAAAAAACAACTCACTAAGTCGCGTAACATTAACAAGGGTCATGATAAAAGGAGCTTAAACAATATTTTTGATATATGCAAGTGTTTTAAAGCTCACCTTCTGACCTGAAATACTGTAGTGTTAGATCTGACTGGGAAAAAAGAAGTCTCAGATGTAAATAAATTTACTTCTTCCAAGAAGCTCCAAAAAGTGTCAGAAGTTCAAGCTATGTAATTAATTATTTCCTGCAGAATACCTGCAAGCATGTTCACATTCTCAATTTTTAGCAAACTGACAGCCTTGGAAATAAAATTCTGCACTCTTTTGAGAATGTAGCCCTCCCTTCCAAACAGTTCTCAGAAAATTACAGTGAGGTATAGATGCCACAAAATTCATGCACTGGAGATGCGACATACTTTTTACAAGGCACCTACGAGAACTCCAGTTCATTTGCAAGCATTTTTGCCGCTGTCATTTTGGTTTTTCTTCAAAAGTGCGTGTTCTTCCCTCCCACCCAAGGCTGCCTTTGCGGCTGATGCCGTGCCTGGCAGCGCTATCTAGCGGGGAAGGGCGGCACGGGGAGGGTCCCAGCAGCGAGGAGGGTGCGGAGGGAAACCGGGACCGTGCCGAGCCCGAGCCGAGCGGGTCGAGCCTGCCCGGGGCCGCTCTGTCCTGGCTTCACCTGGGGTACACTTACTGCCTTCTCCGTACTCGTCACAGTGCTCTGTTTCGGATCCACAATGCAAATGGTGTTGATAGCACACCGATGTTTTGGTTTTTGCTAAAGCATATCCTAAGTCAAGGACTATTTTCTTCCTTGTCTCATGCTCTGCCAGTGAGGAGGTAGGAAAAAAAACAGAGGGGAAGCATAGCTGGGGCATGTGACCAGAACTAACCAAAGGGATATTCCACACCAGAGAACATCATGCCCAGCATGTAAACTGGGGGAATTGCCTGAAAGGGTGGCTGATCTGGGTTTGGGAACGGGGCTCTGGCATCTGTCAGCAGGTGGTGAGCGATTTCATTGTGCCTCACTTGTTGTTTTTTTTTCCCCTTTTAATTATTGTTATTACTATTTACCATTATTTTTGTATTTTACTTAACTTTCAATTATTTAACTGGTCTTATGTCAACATGCAGGTTTTACTTCAGTGCTCCTCCCCATTCCACTGAAGTGGTGGGGAAGAAAGGGGGGGTTGCGTGAGCGGCTGTGTGGCTCCAGCTGGACTGAGAACCATGACAGTCTCTAATTCCAGTAGCTCATCATTAAATTCTTTCCAACACTAAAGAGAAAAAAATAGGACTTATTCTACATTTTGCCATGTGATTATGTTAGTTACACCATTATGGAAGTGCAGAGGAGGCCAGCAAGTTGATCAGAGGATGAAGCACCTCTCCTGTGAGAAAAGGCTGAGAGAACTGTGTTTGTCCAGCCTGGAAAAGAGAAGGCTTTGGGGTGACCTACTTGTGTCCTTTCAGTACCTGAAGGAAGCCTGCAAGAGAGATGAAGAAAGACTATTTACAAGAACATGTAGTAACAGGACAAGGGGAATGGTTTCACAATGAGAGAAGGTTTAAATTAGATATTAGGAAGAAATTTACTGAGTGTGGTGAGGCACTGGAATGGGTTGCCTAGAGAAGTTATGGATGCCTCATCCCTGGAAGTATTCAAGGTCAGGTTGGATGGAGCTCTGAGCAACCTGGTCTAATGGAAGGTGTCCCTGCTCATGGCAGGGGTTTGGAACGACATGATCTTTAAAGTCCCTTCAAACCCAAAGCATTCTATGGTTATACTTTATGAAACAGAATTATTTTCTTTAGTGTTTGATTATCAGAAACTGCCCACCTTGTGCTCTGGCTACATAAAATGGGCTAAAATATAAAGAGAAATATGACAGAGACAATGCTTAATAATTTGTTATTTTACAGTAAAAATTTTATTAAAAAGACTGTATGTATGCATGACTAGTTCTTTGGAGCCAACTAAGCTGATACTGTCTAGATGAGAAAATATATTGCAACATTATAAAAAGATGAAACTTCAAAGGCAAGTTCAAAACTCAGAAGAAGAGTTATCTGGAGATTGGGAAACACAAGTGCAGAGATATGTCCATCTGCAGCTACAGGGAAAAAGGTCCTACATGAGAGCAAGAACAGCCTTTGAAGTGCTCCTTGACCTGATGTGTATAATAATACTCTTGAGATCTGTTTAATGCCTGAGACAATAAACCCCTGAAAACTCTTCCCCATGAGTGGACTTGCATTCTTATGTTTGGACCAATCTGCAGAGGAAAGAACAGCAGTCCTGTATTAATAGCCAATATTGAATCAAACTTAATGGCCTACAATTTTCCAAATACGTACAAGAATTACTCATCTTGCAACCTCACCTGCTGCTTTCCCAGCTACTCCTTCACTTTAGCCTGCAGCTGTGAAACATCACTTGACACCATGCCCAGTGCTTAAGGGACACCCACGGGGCCAATGCAGAAGGGGCCCCGATGCAGCCACACCTCTCCAGGCCAGCAGCTGGCAAGGTGGGAGTTGGAGCCTCTCCACTTAGTGTTGCCCCGCTCCACACTCCAGCCAGCTAAAGCAAAACCAAACCAGGGACTCCCAGAAATTACACAGCCAAGCAGTTCCTCTGGTCTGAGAAGCACACTGATGCCTCACCAGGAACTCTGAGGTACCCAGGTGTCATGGTGCACCTTGCCAGGGCTGGACACATCCCACAAGTCCACCAGAGCTCCTGGCCACTACTGGCACTGTCTGCTCGCTGTCTACTCATGCAGATATTTCACCTGCAGAATGCAGGCCAGGCAGGTGGGCCTCTGGGTTCTTATCTGTCACTTTTACTCTTGGAAAGAAAGAATTTCAGAGCAGCTTCAGGACTTTTTTACACATTATCACAACAAAGTAACATCTGAGGAAATTAAAAACTGGTCATACACCTGAAAAAGTAAATAAGGAGGACATGAGCTCCATGGATTTGCATCTATGGCTGTGGGAATGCTGGTTTTGGCTTCTTTGAAAAACACTTTTCAAAGAACTGAGTCCAGGATAAAGCCCAGATTGCTTTCCTCTCTTTCACAAGGACAGTTAATTGCACATTAATGAAGATACTGCATACCTTAAACTCAACATTAGTTGTGAGTGTAATTCCTATAGGTAACTCAGTTTTCATGGGACTAAGTTGCAAAAGGAGGTACAGTGTTTTCCCTGGTCATTGGCAAACCAAGGCTTCTGTGGAATACTCTCTGTACTTTTCAGACCAGCCATTTCTTAGTGATACGGTAACTTCTGTATATCCACCTGGTTCCGTGTCAGAAAACCAACTCCTTCTCTGACTTCAGTGGAGACATTACTGCACTGACACTTCCACATTTCCAAGAGCAGTGATTAAGTGCACCAGCATGGAAGCCTGTTAACGATTTTACACATTGTCATCTCCAGTACTTTCCTAAATGTTTATTGATTCTCTGCAGATTCCATTCTGCCTTTACTCTTCTCCTCTCAATGGACTTTCTCTCTAAATGAGAAGTTGCTAGACTATCCTGAACCAGTATCTGTGCTTAAACAAAATTATTACTTTGAATTTTGATTATAAAGACTCTGACACAATAAGAACTTTTAAAACTGTACATGAAAAGAAAACATATGCTCTGAAGGACAAGATTTAGCAAATCCAAAAACCAAAAGGAAAGGATTTATGTCAGATATATCAATTAAAACCTAGGTATTCCTTAGCTTCATGCTTCCTGCTGTCAGCTTAAGGGTAACAGCAAAATTATTTCTGAATTTGTTTTTTTTTATCTAGATGATGTTAAAGACTTTTGAGGAAGCATATAAAAAAAGAAATCACTTTTTTTTTTCTCTTTGTGTAAAGAGACAGGCATGTGACTTCTGAATCAAATATTGTCAAGATTAAAACATGTTTAGAATTTAAATTACTGCTGTATTTAATATTGATAAATCTTACTTGCAGTATTTCTGCTCCTTCTTTAACCTAGAGACAGGATTAATATTCATGACATTGCTTTGGTGGTGTGCAAGAAATTCCATAAGTCAGATTCACTCAACCCATATTAGTTGGAATATAGAATATTTACTTTTTCCATAATATCTTTAATTTTTTCAACACTGAAAGCAGATAATGACTTTGTTTGTAATGCTGCTAAAAAAAATTGTCAAACTGTCTCAACATTCAGCAGAGTGCTATTCTTGTTCCCATCCCTCAAGAAAATAGCAAAAAACCTTCAACCAAGCACAGAAATAAATAATGTTGTTTTGTCCTGGCAAGTAAATTTTTGGCATCTTGCAAATTACCTGCTTTATTTCTATGGTGATAATAGTATACAGAAAGGATAGAAGTTGCATTCCTTGTGACTTACTGCAAGTGCTCCTGGATAAAATTAAGGGGTTTTATAAGTCACATTTTTTAGCTCATACTGAAATATTTTTCAAAATAATTTTGTTTAAAAAGATCTAGACGTTCAATTATTAGGTAAATGGTTTGCTATGTTCCTTCTCTGCTCACTGTCACTGTGGACAGTTTAGCAAATGGTGATTCAGTCTTTGGTCCAAACCTCATTGTACTGAGCCTGCTCCAGATGCCATAAAATACATCTTGTTGGGATGTTTTATTTCTCTCACATCCCTGCAGGCAGCCCAGACTGGAATGGATTTATGTATTTTTATTTTGAGACTGTTTTTGCTGGAAGGCCTACCAAAAAAGAACCCAGGCTTTGCATTTTGAGTGAGCTGAAGTTGCACAGCATGTACACCTTAATTTAGCTAGTGAGTTGATTTATGCCCTAAGATATCTGAAATGGTCTCCCTTCAATACCTTCAGATTCCGAGATATTTTCCATCATTTTCTTGTCCAGTTCCAAATGAGAACAGCTTGGATAAGTATCAGCCTTAGATTTTTGCTATGAAATTTTGATTATCTTTTTGAATGAAGGGTTCTACTGAGGCAGCATAGAAAGTGTTCTGAGACCCTTTACTGTAGCTAAAGGTGCTGATTCTGTACAAGATAATTATCTCTGTAAACATCAGTGTATCCATTAAAAAACAAACAAAACCACCAAGAAAACCCCAAACCAAACCAAACTTGGTTTACTGCAAGGATTCTTTTAATATATTTAATATTTCAATCACATCTCCTAGGAGGTGCCTCTAGCCTCCAGCTAAGTAGAGTGTATAGAGATCCCCCTGAATGGTCTGAGATATTCAGATATATCAATCAAAAAAAGCAGCACCAAGTAGAGCACTGGTGGTACCACAGGAGGGTACAGAGTAAGCACATGATTCTCTGCTTTTCTAGCATGCTTCGTAACTGAGTCAGAGGACATCTGAATCATCCTCAAACATTGCTAAGGCCACTAAAATTAAGTAGGGACATGCACATCTGCAAAACACTGCTTCATATACTATCCAAATGAAAGTAAGCATTGGTTTCAGTTTTTATTAAAAACATACAAACTGAAAGAAAGTACTACTATAGAGAAGAAAAAATTTAAACACATTCTGATACTCCAGAACGAGGTCATCATCTCAGAAATACCTATATGTGATGTTCTTAATGTGTAGAGGAGTGTAAAAGATAAATTAAACTCTTATTTCTTATTCCTAGTGTCCTGGTTTTGTGGCATAGAGTTTTTCTTTTCTTCCTTTCTAGTAGCTATTACAGGACAATGTTGATAATGCACTGATGCTTTAGTTGTAGCTGAGCAGTGCTTATCCTAAGTAAACAATTTTCAGTTTCCTATGCTCTGCCAGTGGGCAGGTGCACAAGAAGCTGGGAGGAAGTATGGCCAGGACAGCTGACCCAAACTGGCCCAAGGGTTATTCCATACCATAGAGCATCATTCCCAGTATATAAACTGGGAGGAGCTGGCTGGGAGCTGCCTTTCACGGCTCATGGATAGGTTGGACATTGGTCAGTGGGGGTGAGCAATTGTATTGTGCACCACTGGTTTTTCTGTGCCTTTATTCCTCTCTCTCTGTTTTACTATTATTACTATTATTATTATTGTTAGTAGTAGTAGTAGTAGTAGTAGTAGTAATAATAATAATAATAATTTTAAAAAAAATTCATTTTTTATTATTACCCAGGGGCTTTATTTACTTTTTCCTTTAAGATTCTCCTCCCCACCCCAGTGTGGATGCAGGTGTGCGAGCAAGTGGCTCGGTGGTTCTTTGCTCTCAGCTGGGGTTAAACCACAATGCCTGGTTATGCAGTGAATATTACAAGGACACTTCATATACAAACATTGCTTCTAAGACTTTTATTTTACACTGTGAGATAATACAGGCAGCACAGCCCAATACATATATTAGGCAAATGTGGGGAAGAGTCTATTTTCTTAAGAGAAATATAATAACTTCCCTCTCTCTTGCAGAAAAGTAACCTTGAACATCTGCAAGTGGTTCTTTGAACCACAGCAAGGCGAGGAAAGAGATTGTTGTTAAAGGCGTAACATTCGTTTGACCCCAAGACATGGGTGGAAGTATGGAACAAACTTGAGATTGTCAACTAATAAGTTACTTTTATGAGCTCATAGTTTATTTTGGGCTGCCAGATATTATAACATCCTCCACTCTAGTTTTACTACTATCCTGTGCAGCCTTCTGAACAAACACTGTCAGCCTGTCATTTGTTCCATCTATGCTCAAGTATAATGCTGTTATGTCTTGTACGAACAAATTTTTTTTTTTTTAACTAATTAAAAAATAAAATTAAATGCTAGTCTTACAAAATTGGGTGTTTCTTTCTACGTTTCTGTTTAAAACAGTTTCTCTGCATGTCTGCTTAACTGATCAGAGCAACTGAGACTGACGTATATGATAACTAATGCAAATGCTGCTTTTATATGATATAAGTAGACTCTGGTGCCAACTTATCCAATGCTGACAACATTGTGCCAGCTCCTATAAACAGTTTCATAATAAATATAAAGATATTGCCTACAAATAAATTAAGTGACTTTGCTCCTGAATGCATCAGAGCAGTATCAGTTACTTGATGTGCCATAGTTTCTACTGTGTTATATTTTGAAACAGTCAAAAAAGCTAAAAGGTATTAAGCACTCCCTTTGACAAGGGGAAAGACTTCAGCTGCTCCTAAGATGGGACTTAAGACCATAAGGTAAGTTTACAGGGAAATGCCATGGTTCTGGGGGTGGATGGCCCAGCAGAGCTGGGTTTTGTGAGACTCCAGGACAAAACATGGACTGGCTGCATTCATCATCCTGGGCATCCGTGGTCTGCTTCAGCCTCAGTCTTGTCCAGGGGAATAAGATCAAGTTTCTTGGTGCAAAGGTGCCTGTCACAAATGGGTGTTTCTGTGCAGGTTTTTGTTTTCTTCCATAAGGCATATGCACCATGTGTTTGTGGCTAAATGGTCCTAGGGACTGATGCAATCATAAGGCTAGAGGACTTAGAATTCATTAGCAAAGACAGTTGATTACAGGTAAGCCTAAAATGAGTATATTGTAGCCTTTTCAGCAACTGCCAGCATACATGCCTTTCCCAAAGCGACTGGTTTGTAAAACGTGGTTTTAAATTTTCCTTTTCTTTTAATTCAAGTAGCATGTGTTTACTGTGTTTTTTTGAGGCCTAAAACCTAGTATAGCTAGCCTTGTGAAGGAATAACAAAACACCAGGGGTTAAAGTCATGGCAGTTTTCCACCAGTGTAACTTGGGCTAGAATTTCACCCTGGGATATAAAACAATTAATCACATATCACACAGCAGCTAAAAGGTGTTAGGAAACCCAGACTTGTGATCTATCCACCTGCATTGCCATCCTTCTACATTTTGACACCCTGTACCAGAAGAGCCTCCAGACCTAAGGAGCAGTGCAGAACAGGAAGATTTTACAGAACAGCTCCATAAATAGATCATCAACAAACATAGCTGTCTGTCTTAGACAAGAAGGGGCTTAAGACTTTGTTTTCAGTACATAAGGTAAAGTTTGGAGGATCCTGGATGAGAGAGATGTCTCTGGGGATGAGAAGGTGAAAGGAAATGGGTCACACATGCCAATGCCGAGTTTGTGGGGAGTGCAGTGGAACACCAGGATTTGAGAGACAGATCTGAAAATCATGGAGGTTTCCCAGTCCAGCTCTTATGTAATTGCAGGCTCAGAGAAAGGATGAGGAAAGCCACAGAGATGGCGTTAGAAAGAGCAGGAAGGAGCACCCAGGCACATTGAATCAGTGGGGCTTGGGCACATATAAGTAGGCAGAAATGGATTTTGAAGTGCAATCAGGAGCACGGCAGCACAATACCTTGAAAGCAAGGCTGGGAAGTTGAAATGAGAATGAACACCTGTATCGGGCCAGGCTCGGGTCTCAGTGCTTTATTCTGAGCTCAAGTCAAGACAAACAAGAACCCTTTCATGATGTTCAGGACTGTGATATACATCCTTACTTTGTTGCTTCATTATGCAGCTGTGTAAAGATAATTGAGAGAACTAAGCTAGATTTTTCATCAACAAGCAATAAAACATGATAAATATGTTACATGGAATGGCAAATGTTAGAATTAATAAGCTGAAATGTTGACGAATTACTGTTTATATACTTGACATGTAATAATTGCTTCATTTATCATCTGAATCTGGAAAACTTAAATAGCAGGCATTTATAATTAATTTTCTCCCCTTGCAAACTGCAATTGATTCCACACTCAAAGGAGTCAGCATTAATTTCTTTTCTATCAGCCACAGGCCATAAGTTAATGCATTAAAAAAAGTCAGAACATTTAAAATAACAGTCTAATTAAATTATATCCTCTACTGTTGGAGAAAAACACAGGATTCTTCAGGAGATAATCAGTCACCACAGTAAACACCATTTAGTTCTTTGCACAAATCTGCGTCTACCCACTGGCAATCTTGGACTGTCAAGATGAAGAATTCACTTTACTGAACAGATGAAGGATATTGACTTCAGCCTCATTAGCAACTGCAAATGAGAATGACAATGGGAGTTCATTAAATAATAATATTTTTCCATATACTGAGTTTTCTTTATCATGCAGAAGAATATGCTTTTCACAGCAGCTGACAAAGCCCACATTTCTGATTCATTCTTCTTGATCATCTAGATAATGCCCTTTCCTATCTGAGCAGGAAGGGCTGCTACTGCCTAACTGAAAGCAGTAAGGCAGATGGTGCTTGGCTCAGCTCAAAACTCTGGAAGTGCCTTGCACCAGGCTGGATCCACCCAAGTCCCTGGGAAGATCTGGGGGTTTCTGTGAGGACCACATCAGCTAAAGCATCTACATAGAAAGGGCTGTTCACAAACAGAAGTTGCTGTCCTGTGGAGTGGAGTGGAAGAGTATCATTAAAGACCTCTGGGCTTTTACTCATACAGCTATTCTAGTCAAAGAATATTCGGATAGATATAAGAGATCCACTTAATCTATACTGCTAGGAACAACTGTCAAAGAAAGGCTGGACTAGCTACTTTTACTCAGCAAAATGATCTCAGGTGTCCCACAAATAGCTAGTCCTTTGTCTATGCATAGTGTGTGTGGTGCCTGTGAAAATCACTGACATAGCTACTACAGAGGTTATTTTATTATAGAATTGTTACAGCTGAAAAAAAAATAGGGTTTGGGGTCTTTTTTCAGCTGGTAGACATTCTCACATCATAAATTTCGTTAAGTTCTGGCAAGAGATCGAGTATTTCATGCTAAAAAAATTCCGTAAGTATAACCTATTTACTTTTAATGATGTTTTTCCATCTAAGTACTAGCAAGAATCTTGAAATACTAAGGATAAGGATCTTTTGCAAACTGAAAATAATGAACACTTCCTTGTGTACAGCTACAACCAATTAGTTCCCAGTTCTGTGTTAAGAATATCTTTTCAAGTATTTTTAATTTCAAGATTTTCAGGGCAAAAGAGCATGTGACTTCTCTTACGGCTCCCTACCCTAATTAGTAACTTAACTCCACATACAGAGAAGTAAGTAGAACTGACAGACTACAGCTTCTCCTGCATTCTTGCAATTCTCTTTTTCACAAGATACCATTGAGGTCAGACGCTTTAGAAAAGGACAGAAACCCATCTCTTTCACGATGCATTCCAGCACCTTTCTCACAGAAACTTAGGGAGGTCGTTCATTTGTACAGGTTATTCCAAAGTCCTCCTTTGGTATGTAAACTCTCAAGACAGTGCTCCAATTCTTGCTGTCTGTAGGAAAAGGCATACCACTCTCTAGCAAGCTGCACTGGAGGTGTATGTAATCCATGAAGTCCTGACTCCTGCTCCCACAATCCCAGGCATTTTGCACTGAAAGGTCACAGGAAACAATCTGCAGCAGCCTCTCGGAGCGCTTTACTGCTCCCTCTCCTCAGCAGAGTGCCTTTTCCAGTGGGCAGTTGGATCAGACTCCTTTGGTGCTCCTTTGCCCTGTCCAGTGCGGCAGTGGAGAGAGGAAAGGAATTCTTCTTTGCAGCACTGAGGGTGCTCATTTGGGACACAAGTAATGAGCAGTGGAGCTCATCTGGCTCACCTCAAATCAAGTTAAGACACTTTGATTAAAGGTAAGTGACAGCAACTCCTCTTAGCAAGACTACAGGAAAAAGTAAACCAGTTGTCTAAAGAGAAAGGGATAGCATCTAAATCCCAGAGATCATTTTAGGCATGAAATCTAATTTTACTTAAGCACCTTCTTGCATCCTTGGCCTAGCTCTAGGGTTAAATGAGAGACACTAAGCTAACATTTCTTTGTAGCCAGCAGAGATGCCATCTTCCCTCCCTGCCTCACTCCCTCAGCAGACTGACCATCAGCTTCGGCTGCAACTTTGGCCCCTGGAACTGAGCACCTAACAGGAATGTGGTGCTCAGCACTGGCACATCCTTGTCTTTTTGCCAATCATATCAGGAATCCCCTAAAATTGTATTAAGGAATCAACATAACTTAGACTCACTAAGTCTGAACACACTTTATGCAGTAGAAGGGAAAGTCAATACAAATCCCCTTTCTCAGGACAAAACCACTGGTTCCATACGAAGAGATGTCCTGATCATGCAGTTGAATGGATGTCCTTATTGCAAGTGGAGTATCAGGGATTTTTGCCCAGTTTCATCAGAGAAACAAAAACAAATTTGAGACAACTGAAGCAATGGACAAGGAGCTCCTCTTGTGTTATACAGAAGATGAAACTATCAAGTAAAACTTCAATTAGACTTCATAATTCAGATACATTAGCAAGAATAATTTTTAACAAATTGCAACTGCATTATATTATTATACTTACAATATTATAATTATTGTATTTATAGTCATTATTATTATAATTCTAGTATTACAATTACACTAATTGTATTGTAGTTAATGTGCCTGTACTATAATGTGCTTTTGTTTTCTTTCCTTAAACCCAAATAATCAGGTGAACTAATTACAAAGAATTGATTGAGCTATATGAAAGCTGCTCTTTTTTTGGCACAAGTCTAGCCATGTTCATCATCTCAGCTAATTACAACTTGTCCTATTCACTGCAGAAGGTGGTCTTTGGAATTCTCCAATAAGCAGCATGAACATTGATGGAGAAAGCAATTTTGGAAACAGAGCAACATTTTAAAGCATTGGAAGTCAGAAGAGGATGTTATCACAATGTGGGATAAAATCACCTTCATTACTGAAGATCCAGTTCCAAGTTTTTGTTCTACTCTAGTTACAGCAGCTACCTGAATTTAAATTCCCTTATTCATTCAAATATAGTTTAAATAAATATTCTTAATGGGATTTTTTAGGTTATTTAAGATTACTCTGAGAGATCTTCCATACTGGACCAACAAAACTCTTATGCAAATTGAGGCTTATATTTAAGAAAAAAAAAATCATTGCATCAAAACCTTTCTATTTTGTCAAAAGGTAGCTTTTGCAGACTGAAAAAAAACCAAAAACGAAACAACCCCAAACCAAACCAAACAAACCAAACAACTCAGTATTACTGCTACGGCAATGTTCCCACACTGAAGACTAACATATTTTGGACATCCTGTTTCAAATCCTCTCCTCTCCTCGCCTCGCCTCGCCTCCCCTCCCCTCCCTCTCCTTCCTTCCCCTCCCCTCCCCTCCCCCTTGTTCTGTTTTCCTTTTATGTGATTTAATCCTGTATCTCTCCTCAGATTATTTTCTCTTGCCATAACTTTTAAATTCATTGTAATGTTGTTTGTTTCTTTTTTTTCTGACTTAATAAAATGAGGCGATTAATATCAGTCTAAAAGAAAGAATCAATTTGTCACTTCCTAGCGGTTGCCAAGCAACAGACTACAATATCACCAGCCAGCTGATGGTTGGTTTAATTACCATATAAATTAGTATTGTTTAGGATTTAATTCTCTCCTATGGTCTCAAAGTGAAGCCCACTGGGCTACAGGTTTCAGGTCCCCACACAGGAAGGACAGCAAGCACTAGGACTGCTAATTGCTCCACATAATGCAAACACTTGTCTATTATCTAATAAAATAATCTGTGTCATATGACTTTATATAGGATGCAAACTGTCATTCCAACAATCGCTTTTCCAAAGGCACCTGCACACCTGAGCTGACAGGCCTGTTTCCATGAAAATATATGTCTGGTGCAGAACAGTGCTTAATTTATTTTATGCTTGAAGATAATATTTGAAGATATAATAAAAGCAAGTTGAAGACATAAGAAATACAAAGCAAGGAAAGGAAGTCCATGCTGTTAAATCTGACAGCTTTATCTAACTGTGGCAATTCAATAAATATCATTGACAGACTTTGAGTTATGAACAATAAACTAAACCCACTCCAGTCTATATTTTTTAATGGGATGTTTTAGATTAATCATTTCACTGGTGTTAGCGAGACTTTTGACTTACCAAAACTGATTTAGTCTGAGTATATCAATTAGTACATAGATATAAATACATAATAAGGCTCATATTCTATGCAAAATATTATGATATAATTTGTCTCAGGGTAGTGCTCTTGAGAAGAATTGAGTGTTTTGCTACCAAATAGCATAATTCTTAATATCTTTTAGCAGAAAATCTACTCAACTGTCCAGACAGTGCCAAAATAAAGATTCTGTAACGAGAGATAAACGATGACACTGAAGCATGCCACTGGTTACTCAGGAACTCCTATGGCACATGTACTGAAAATGGGAAGGGAAGAGAGGAGATACTGGTAAGGTGAACTTGGAGAGACTTTTGTCTGTTTCATCCTTGGCCAACAGTAATCTTATGATGTTATATTTACAGATGCATGAGAAAGAGCTCTGATCATTGCTGGAAGAAGCTGGAGCAGCTGCAGGATGAATCACAGTCGTTTACATCGATATGTGAGGCCATAACCCGAAGAGGCAGAGGAGAGGATAAGGATGCCATTCAACCAAAGTTATTAAGTAGGATGGTAATCCTCAATGCATATACATCAAGAAGACACCTGGAACAGTAACAAAATGTATCTGACATGACTGAAATAGATCACAGGACTGGAAGAGTTTTGAAAGGACCTCTAGTCCCACCTCCGCTCAAAGTAAGGTCAATTAGAGCAGCAGGCTTATTCCTGAAAATAAGATATCAAGAATCTCATCATGAGTAGCCTAGCAATCTAAACAGAATTTTGCAACTCAATATTAATCTTTGCAAGTGCAAGAGTAGTTCAATTCAGATTAAGACAAAAGAATATGCTTCATTTTTCACATGACAGCTTTGCAGAGATTCAAGTCTGTAGTTTGGGACTATTTGGTAAACGCCTTCAAACAATATATTACGTATTATATTGATTGAAGAAATTCTAATTGAAAGGTCACAAAGGTTTTAGATAAATTTCATTTGCTTCCTGATATGTTGAGTTTTTTAAATTTGATGGTGTAAAAGCACACTTGATGTTTAAAAATCTTAAAGCAGTTTTCTTCTGATTAATTAACTGAGGAATGCAATATAGGTTAAGATGATATGTAGGACAAAGAGCTTAGTGTAATACTTACAAGAATGTCTTGTGAGACAGTCTTGTCCATTTTATGCTAGACTGAACTAAGGGTCAGATTTAGTCCTCACATTGGTGAAAGGCATTGATTTAAGAGAAACCCATTCAGGCCTTAATGGCATAATTTCTGTTTTAATTTCAAATTTCAGATCATTCAAAACTTAAAATCATAATTGAAGTTAGCTGCTTCACTTGATCCCTAACAGTTTTAATGGAAGGTGTTGAATGAGACCAAAAAAGGGCTTTTAGGGGTCTGAGTTCCCCACTGGTCAGAGAAAATGATTTTTGTCTATATGTATTAAGAAATAGTGTTAAGTCCTAAAGCAATGTGTTACTGTTTTATACAACTGTATTTACCAGTGGTTTTCTTCCTTTTATGCACATGCAAGTTTGTCTGCACATTATTTTTTATTTAAATAATTGATTAACAGTCAAGTTTAGAAACTCAAAAATTTGAGGAAAGAGCCAAAACAATGTTCTTGAAGTAAAAATTTGAGGACTTCCCTAACAACCTGTCTTACCTTCTTATTATTAGTCTGTGTGTACTTCCACTTATAACCATCATATGACTTGAATATTTTTTCCCTATTTAAAGGGACCTCTATACAAATTTTGCTCAATATTGGAAAAGCTAAAATAATTGCTTTCATTTTCTTGCCTAGCAACTTCCTATCACTCAGATCTAAGGTAGGGAATAGGACAGTGCTCTTCTGTATTCTTCTTCTGAAAAACTAATGATTAGAAATCACTTAGACTTAAGGGAAGCTCAATATCTATAGTTACAGTGAGAATTTTGTCCAATGGAAAACCACATGTTTAAGCATATTGTAATGGAAGAAAATTGATTGGTAATTCTGACTCTAGAAGGAAAAAACAGGCAGAGTATTGCATCATATTTGCTGTAAGTGAACTGAAATTCCATCTCATTGAAGAGTTTGGCTACATTTTAAATAGAAACAGAACACAGATTTAGCATTTACCAACACAGGGAGGGTTACTCCTTTCCAGAGGAATGTTCTTCTTTTATCTATTACAGGACACCCAGTCACAGTATTGAAATGTGAACAATCTGGGACATTATAGACTTCTCTTTTTTTTAACCCTTGTGAGGTTGTATTATCCCAATACACTATAGTACTTTACCTAGGCATTAAGATAGTAACAATAATTTTAGTTCGTTAACTGAACAAAAATATCATCAAATATTAAGAGTGGTTTGATATGAACTGATTGCCTTTGCTGAAAATATAAAAGTACTTGCCTCCTTTTCCCATTTTGTATAGTGCTCCCCTGGAGTTCCTACTTCCAGCTGTATTGTAAAACCTTCTCCAACCATTGCCCAACTATTTTCATTCCAATGGCACAAATCTTCACCACTTGTTTGCCTCTTAAACATTAGGATCAGTAATCTGCACTCTGCTCTCTGACTATCAGCCACCTCTCTGCAAATTGAGCGTGATCCTCTTCCGAACAGCCTCCTTGGGCACCCTTAACTTACTTCCGGTGCTCCACCATTTACCTTTCCTAATTACTCTCTCAGTGTATTTTTGGAAGATTCCTCAAACCAGACAGTCATGATCTGGACAATGAGACCCTCAGATATTTAGAGGAGAATGTAAATTAGAGGTGGTATTGGACACACCAGCAGGCAGGGCTGCCATCTGTGGGGAACCTCGGCAGACTGAGAGGAACCACATGAACTTCAGCACAGGCAAATGCAAGTCCTGCTCTGGCTGGCACAGAGCAAGCACCTGCACCTGCACCAGCACAGGTTGGGAACTGCCCAAGGAGACCTGATGCACAAAGCTCATCATCAGTCAGCCCTACAGCCTTTTAGCAAAGGGCATGAACGTGGTCACAGACTGGAAAGAGATGCACAGCGAAGGCATAAAATGTCAATTCTTGCAGGTAGTCAAAATCCAACTGTGCAAGAACTTGAGCATCCTGGTGCAAGCTGGGCCTGCTTTGAGGAGGGGGTTGAGTGGATAACCTCAGAGCTTCCTTCCAAAGTATTTTGTTCCATTATTCTATAGCTGTCCTGTAACTGTGGTAAAATTTACACAGCCACCCACTTTAGTGTTTTACATATTAAAATTGTAACTATGTTGTCTGCAACATATAACTATTTCAGATAGAAACATTATAGCATCACTATTGTATGGACATAAAAATTAGAAAAGAAAGATATTGCGTATTTTTTTCCTCCTTCTTCCTTATTATTGCCCCTCATATTCCTATCTAGGCTACAGTGCTTGGAATCAATGTCAAATAAGATCTCGAATCTTATTTTTGGAGCAAAGAACAAACTGAATTGAGAAGGAGTGCAGGGACAAGGTGACTGCCATCTGGTGACTCCTCAGTGCCCTTGCTTGGACCATGCCTCGCTGACACAAGCCATCTGTTCCTTCATTCAGATACTGCTCTGCACTGAACATTTGGGCTGCCTAAGGGTGAAAATGGCTCCATACATGCAAAATGGGGCACAGGCTGCATCACCTATATATTTTGGCCTGCCACTGTCCTAGACTCTCAACTACTCACACTTAGGTACAGAAATGGTAAAGAAAGGATAAATTAACCTGTTTGGAGTATACAGGGTTGTTACAAAGAATTGTGGCAAGATTTTGTCGTGGTTTCACCCCAGCCAGCAGCCAAGCCCCACACAACCACTTGCTCTGTCCCCCACCACTAGGATCAGGGAGAGAACTGAAAGCACAAAGGCTAGAAAACTTGTGGGTTGCAAAAAAGACAGTTTCATAGGGAAAGCAAAAGGCTATTATTTCAAATGTTGCCCCCTTCCTTCTTCTTCCCCCCACTTTATATACTGAACATCATGTCAGATGGTCTGGAATATCCCTCCGATCAGCTGGGGTCACTTGTCCCGGCTGTGTCCCCTCCTAATTTCCTATGCATGCCCAGTTTCCTAGCCAGCCTGGCAGTAGGAAAAACAACAAAGGCTTGGCTCGTGTAAGCACCTCTCAGCAGTAACAGAAACATCTCTATATTATCAACCCTGTGCTCAGCACAGATCCAAAACAGAGGCCCACAAGCTGATGTAAAGAAAACTAACTCTACCCCAACCAAAGATAGCACGCCACAGTGATGGTAAAGCCGCAACATGAGAATCAGAGATGTTTGTTGCTATACAAGTTTATAGCCATAAAGCACAACATGAAATCGTATCGTAAGTCCACAACGGTGAAGGAGAACAAAAGAGGGGTTTTTGTGACAGGAAAGAATAAGGCCAGAGCACTGAATCGGGCAGAACGTTAAGCCCGAAGGCGCATTCGCCTTACAGCCGCAGCCCTTGCGAGCAGCGGGCCGGAAGGCGGGGAAGGCGCCGGCTGCGGGCAGAGCAGCGCCGGGGGCGCAGCGCCCCCTGCAGCCCGCGCCGCGGCACGGCAGGC
>WEKY01058196.1:32179-73867 GCA_013390045.1 Picathartes gymnocephalus
GGCCATCGGCGCTCCGGGGGGAGCGCACCGCGGCTCTGCCGCCGCTGCGCGCACAGCGCTGCCACCCGCCCTCCCGCCTCACAGACCGACACCAAATAAAGGCTTACGCTTTTTCCCCTACGCCCCTTTTCTTGTCTTCTTTTTTTTTGTTTGTTTGTTTGTTTGGTTGGTTGGTTTTTGTTTGTTTGTAATCAATCTTGTCTTTTATTCAAAAGGCAGCCTTATCTGAATATGGTTAACTTTCAGCTGAAACAGTGCTAAAAAAACTTGAGATAATCCTCAGAAAGCTACAGTGCTATAAATTTTAATATATAAGTAAATGATCAAGATTTTTAAATGGTAAGCAATCTGTTACAGAAAATGTACAGAATCAGTTTCGCTGGAAAAGGTATCATTAAAGGATTGCATTTTGCAAATAATGTTAGCAAAAATCTGATTATTTGGTCATGCAAACTAAAGTGTTCCTTTATGGCAGTGGTTCCGCAAGCAGTGTACTTCAGAGAA
This sequence comes from Picathartes gymnocephalus, assembly GCA_013390045.1. Taxonomy (NCBI): domain Eukaryota; kingdom Metazoa; phylum Chordata; class Aves; order Passeriformes; family Picathartidae; genus Picathartes; species Picathartes gymnocephalus. The sequence goes on from WEKY01058196.1 coordinate 32,684, forward strand.
GGTAAACAGGAAAGATTAAATCACTCCTTTTTAGTGACTCAGCTTTATTCAGCCTAGCAGTTACAGTCACAGTAGCCTTCAAAGTGTTCTATTGCTCTAAACATGCACTAAGCCAGATCCTAGTTTGCCAGTTAACTACACTTGGACCATTAATGCATATCTAATTTGGACATGAATTATTCAAGTCCCATTACTTTGGGCATTATTAAAAACCTTTAGCAAGTCAGGTAAGTGGTTAAGAGAAGATAAATGTGTTTGCCATGCTGTAAATGGACCACATTTTCAACAGTTTAATTACATTGTTAGGGGAGATGGAGTATTTGCTGATGACTTACCTTATAAAAACATTATAAAAATATGTGATGACATATCTTCACTGGAATCACATTTTAGGTCAACCCTGACAATGACCTGTGCTTAACACTCTGTTAGAGCTTGACTGTTCTATGAAACTTGTTCCACAAGTAAACTCCTCAAGAAATCCCCTCCTTCTTCAATTGTTTTAAGCAAAGGTGCAGAACTTGAACTGAAGAGTGAATAAGGTTTGTGGCTTGGGCACTGACCTTCAGAAAGATTCTGGCTGTCCTGCACCAAAAGCAAGCTCAGGGATCAGCAGAAGAGACGTCAGGGTATCTATAGGAGGTGAGCCGGGCTTTTGATATGAATTCAGTCAGAATAATCAGATCCATAGGGCACAACGTTCAGCCACAGTGTGGTGGAAATGACATACATTAAAGAGCCAGAGGGCATTGCCTGCTCACAGGAAACTGCTTCTGGGCAGAACCTGTTCACATAATGAGTTTATAGAGTAATTCTTAAGGAAACAAGGAGCTTGAGAGGTTTTTTTGCATCATAGATGCTGCAGTCCAATCAAACATTTAGCCACTTCCTAAGCAAGCTCTAACTGAAATGTTTAATCCAAACACTTCTAGCTATTTCTCTTGACATGTTCTTAAATGCTTTGGAAAATTACTCTTCTCTAAAATGCTGCCACCAGCATTGTGTATTATGCAAAATAAAAATACATTTTAATAGGAAATCTTGAGCTGTGCTTCTAACTGGTATATCTGGGGTGGTTTATTGGGGAGCCTATTAACAGCACAGATATGGTTATAAATAAGTTGCAAAAGATTAAATATATTGTGTCATTTATTTCAGTAATAATAAATAATTGGAAAGAATCAGCTCAGAAGTACTGAGTTCTTCACAGCTTACTTCATACAAGTAGAGATGATTTTGGCAATGCAGTTTGGAAATTAGATTCATTCCAGGCAGAGAATGGTAAAAATATTCAAACATTTCTTTATGCAGGTACCTTTTCTCAGTACTAAGCACAAACATTTGTTTAGCTCTGTGGTATCTCCTACAAGAGGATAGCACTCCATCTAGTGCATTACAAGGTAGCAGAAATATTACCTATTATTGTAAACAGAGGTATTTATTCTCCACAATGCATTGATGACATTCATTTATTCAACATAATTGTAGGGATCACATTTTAATGCCATAGTCCAGTACCAGTCACAGGAGAAAGGCTGGTAGAGAAAATTTATGTTCTTCAGAACTGAAGTGAAATTAATCTCACCTAATTTCAGCCTTTTTCTTTTGCTTACCTAGATTTTATTTATTGACTGTAATGGAAGAGAAACACCTCCAGAGAGCAAGTCATTAGAGACAACCAGAGCAGAAAAATCAATTCAGTCTTAGATTTTTGAAAATAGAGAAGTTTTGCCTAACCCTGAAGTCTTCTATTTGTGACCTTGTTTGCCTTGGTTTTCCTGATAATTACTTGTCAACACAACTTTCCTGGGGGTTGTACTTCTTGCTTTCCCAATTGATCAAAGATGATCTACTCCACATCTATTGCCAAAGGAAAATTAGGAAAGAAAGTTTGATTTTTCTAGTGCCTATTGCCAGGCTTTTTATCTTTCATAACTGGCAAGACCTATGCCAGTTCAGAGCTGGTTCTATTATGCCTTACACAAATCATGTCTAAATCATTTCGCCGTTACATTACTCTCCAGTAAAAAAAATAAAAATCCAACCAAAACCACCCACCAGTATATGTCTCAGTAATTAGTACTTGTCTGGCAGCCCTAAGGTAAGTTAAAATGAAACTGCCATTTTTATTATGACTGCCTTTTGGCTAAGTAAAAGAGACTTATTATTATGGACTAGATAGGTGAAGATGTATATGAAAAATGTCAAAGGTCATGAATAATTCATTCCAGGTCCCATTTACTCTAGGAACCTCTGTCAACAGCATATTTCTGCTGCAATATGCTGGCTCATTTGCTGTGTCTACAAAGAGCAAGAATGATATCAAGACTTTCACTGATTTCCTTGCCTGGCCCACACATTAGGAGAAAACCTGAGTTTTCTCAGAAAACATCTGATGCAGAGGCCATCCCAGCAGACACTGCCAGAGACACACGACTCACTGCAGGTTCCCTTCTGAAAATAGGGCTGGAGAGCCTCAGTCCTTTGAGAACTTTGGAAGTGTCAGGCTAAAGTTTCCTCACAAGGGCTTTATGATGCAGTGTACATTTTATCCTAGGAAAGAACAGTGAGAAAACAGAGAAGTTCAGGCACTGTCTCGAGGATGCTGCCCAGAAAATTTTGATGACAAGCAGATTTATTACAGTTCTCCCTTGCAGCACTGAAGTGGGTGATTTCCATCTGCCCACTCCAAGAGTTACAGAAATGGGAATAACTGTAGTAAAGAGTCCCAAAAGGTCTGAAAGGTCAGTAAAGCTGTACACTTCTTTAACAAAACTGCAGATCATTTCTCAATTGGTTGGGATGTACCACAAAAAACCCCTACAGTCTCTGTTTGTGTGCTGTTAAATAGCTTCAAACTGTATTTCTTGACATTTTGTTGGCTAATAAGAAAATCCACCTAAGAATAAAATGCACATATGGAACATTTATGTGTCATACCATCCCTGACAAGTGAACTTCCCTTTAGACTATAAATACAGAACAGCTGTGAAAACCTAGACAACTTATTATAAGCAAGTATATGCTGAATGAGAAAATGAAAAGCAGTTATTTTGGAAACTGACTCTTAAGGCTCTAAATAACCTCAAAGAAATTTTAATGAAATCCTTTATACTAATCATGTTTTTCTAAAATGAGAAATATGAATTTTTATATTTTTTGGTGATACAGGTGTCTTCAAACTTCATCTGTTTAAATTAATTCATTAGATAGAAATGACAATCGGCAGTAGTATATGTTATTATCTTAGGCTGACATAAGTTCAAATGTGAGACCAGATCCTTTCTAAACACTTCAAATAAACTTATAAGCAGCATGGAAATTGTAACATGGCTTTCATGAGTTTGGCCATGTCAAGACACAGAGCTTTAAAAACAATTTGGATTAAATCTGCTGTCTGTAAAACAGTATTAATGAAGATACTTGTCCTAAAGTTTATTAGACTGTGTGACTGTTTTTCCTATGCAAGCACAGTGGAAGAAATATATCAAATATTTTATAACCAAGCATGCACTATTAAACAAGTGCAATGCAGCAAATTCTATTAAACAAGTTGCTTGGAAGCAAGATTTTTGAAGATTTTCTTTTTAAAATAGACACTCCACGTAAAAAATTAGATGGAAGTTTTAGCTAGTTGTCTTATGTCAACAGAGATGGATATATTTCAGGCACTGAAATCAACATAATTCCTCAGGCACATACTACAGAATAATTTAACACAACTGGTGGTCTTTGCTTAAGAAAAGCCAAACACTGGAGCAGCAGGGATTCTGCAGGTCAGGGAACAGCGTGGGAAAACCTGCTGGTACTATGGATGGCATGCTCATTTGAATGAACAGCAATTATAAACATTCTCTGAAAGTCATCAGCAAATGCATAAAACCTTTCAGATGAATTTTCACTTTAGTCAATTAGCAACAAAGATGAGAGATAAATGGTTTACTTTATGTCTCGCCTTAAGTAATTAATGATTTCTATTGCTAGTGTTCCAGGATATAAAACAGCATTTGAATACCTAAGATAAAATGTTTTCAAACCTTAGTTATAATAATCTGCAGCAATAGGTCATATTCTTATATTAATAGAATTAACTTAAAATATCACCATAAAAATAATTTTTAAAAGGGCTTCAAAGTTCTATTATATTGTCAAATTGCATAAAATATCAAGTTAACATCTCATGTCCCTCAGTGTGAAAATTAATTTTAATTAGCTACATATAAAACCAGTAATTATGGCAGCTTGGTCTGATTAACACGAGTTAAAGCAAGCCAGAGTTTATGCTGATTGCATTGAATACCCGAATTATAACTTTTGTTATAAACAGAAATATTTCAGAAACTGATAGAAAAGCACTGAATAGTCTGCAGTAAGAATTTGAATGTGCTCATTCTTCATATACTTTTTCGTCTTTCCCTTCAACATCCAGACAGAAGGAGCTTTCCTCTTTTCTCCTCTCTATCCCTACCCACTCTAAAAGCATGCCATCATGATTGAGGCAAATGCTGATCATCAAAAGAAAACAGGAGAAATAAAGGAAGATATTCCACTCGTGTTTCACTACAATAGCTAATGTCTTACCTTGCATCTTTATTCAGCAGAGATCTACAGATTCTCTCCAGATTTGGTGCTTGAACCCAGGAAGTTAGGTCTTTATCCTATTTTTAATAAGTCCAAGCTAGGTTTTATATGTCAAACTCACATTGAAACATAGTACCACATTATCTCTATCCAATAATAAGATTTAATAGAGAAACCCCTCCTTTTTGAGTGTATTTTTTTCCAATGGTAGGTTTAGTCTAAATATCTAAAATAACATATATAGTTTACTCAAACTATCCCACAGGACTGCTTCTATTCTTGCCAGAATTTGACATTTATAAGTTTATGTAAGGTCATCTTTCTCCACAGGCTAAGAATTACAGCAATGTCAATTTTTCTGCTTAACAAAGCCAGGTCCCAAAAGGGCAGGCAACAACAGGATCCAAATGCTTGGAAATTATTTCCAAAAACCTGAGAGAGCAAAGAGAAGATGAGGTTTAATAGCACCTCTCATTTATCTAGAAATTTAAAATTCTGGAGTTATGTTATCTGTTTAGAATGATGAGGCATGTCAGCGGTCTTAGGAAATACAGACTGGTCAAAGAAGTGAGCTAACACTGAAGTCAAAGGAAAACACCCATATAAGAGCTAAGGGACCCTGGGTCACAACCAAGTTGGCTTTAGTGACAGCAATTATGTGTATGTTGATGGAGGACAGTGCTGTGTGACTCGAAAGGAAAGGTATTTTCCCCATTTCTGGGATCTGCAATTCATTACCCACGTGGGACTGTTCTGTGAAGCTCTGACGCAACTTAATTTTTGTTCTCCTGCTCGAGGACTAATATTTTCTGGCACCATTTTTTCCAGTAGAGCACCCCAATGCCTTCCCCAGTGCCCCCGCTCCCCTCCCCTCTTCATAGTAGCACTATACAATATTTGAAGTTTTGCACTACATTTGCATCTTTGAGAGCCAAATCCAATTCACCTTCATGTAAGCTCCCCATGTCCTGCCAAACCAGTACATAAACAAACCAGAACCCAACAAAAACCCCCAAACCACAATACTTTTAGATTCTTTCAGTTGGATTTATGCCACCAGGAACACCCTCCTCCTTCTGATTTTAGATTAAATTAAAAATACCCCATATCCAACCAAAGAACTTTCAACAACAAACTGTCACTTTCATCTTTTTAATTGCAGAATTATGTTGTTGCGTTTCTTTTTGTAGCTTGCACAAAACCATGGTACCTTTCAGTTTTAGTATATATAAGATATATGTGTATGTATACATATAAGTATATATATATGTAGCTCCTTATGCTGTAGAAATTCTTGATTTGTACATGAGCTGCACTTGCAAATCCCAGTTCTTCCTACTCTGTTTTCCTTGAGTATTGCTGTTACCTAGCTCAGAACCACATAAAATACTGTTCTCTTCTACTGTTCCCTGCCACAATCTTACTTACAAACTCTTTTTTCCTTCCATTAAAATCAATGAAAAAACACACCACCACCCCAAAACCCCCTCTGCCAGATTTGCATATGGTAAAAGCCCCAACAGACATGGACGTAGAGGGATTTTATCTACATTTTTTCTTGCTCTCTGAATGTTGATTCTCACAGCAGTTCCTAACACTGACTTAGGCCCAAAGCAAACCTTCTCCTTCCACTCAAATCAAGCAGCAACCTGGTTGCTTATTCACTGACACCTTTCTCAGGTGAAGTAAAACTCCTGCAGTTCTGGACCGCAGTCCTAGACCTGGAGAGATGCCTAGGAAGGAACAGGTGAACTCCCTCGATAGGTTAACACACCCTCTGATGTTCCTGTTGTGAGCTAATGAAATTTCTATTATTCACGCACACATTATTGGTCTACTTCCCATTTTCAGTCTTTCATTATGTGGGACATGGGACACATCAAAAAATGTCATATGTCATATGTTTGATTCAAACACACAAAGGAATAACCTCTACTATGCACTGCAATTCTTTCACATACCACAATCAAGATTTGCAGATATTAACAAAAATAATTCCAGTCACTCCACATATTATATATGAAATTGACACAATCTATATTTTGCAGGGAAAAAAATGTATCTCAAACTTCATGCTTAACACCCCTCTATTTGTTGGAAGTTTTAATGATGAAACATTTTAAATAGAATGTGATATGAAGCCAAACAAATAGATCCAAATCCACAAAAACACCACATAAAACTCTATTACAAGAAAGTGAAGCTTCACTGGAAACTATATTTAGGGTTACCCTTGCTTTAATGGTACTGTATACCACAAATTCTAATGTAGCACTAAGTCAGAGGCTTATTAAAATTCTGTATCAGATTCACATACCCCTACAAAATAATAAAATCAGGCCATTTGACAAGATGTATTTTTCACAGTATATAGAAATGTTGTAATTTATACTTGTCTTAGTCCAAATTTCTTGACATAAATATTCAGCTCTATTATCTGGACCACTGAAAAGGAACAAACAAAATTGTTAAAACACACTTCAGCTCACACAGTGTACCTCAGAGATGCCTGAGTAAACAACAGTGTTCACACTACATTCATTAATGTTAATGGTAGATGCGAAAAGTAGTATTAATTCCTTCTCTTTATCTGTTCATCTGCTTATATTCATACTAGAGTGTGTTTGAAGTAGCCAGTCAGGAGAACAACAGTTCCTGTACCTCCATCTCAGTGCAGTTTCACCATGCAGCTGTGTGCTACCACTGTGTCCACGGGGAAGCTGCAAGATGTGTGCTTTCCTCATGGGACAGTTTCGAGAACTAAAGGGGGGAATGAGGAGAAAATGAGAAAAGTTAGGTGGTCTTTTAGAGTCTGTTTCCTGGCTTTGCTGAGAGTCCCCCACATAAGTCACACACCAATGCCAAAATGGAATGCCAACATCATTTATACCAAAGACAGCTGTGTTTGCTCCTCGGGTTTTCTTGAGGGTGGTTCTGAGTGACACCTAAAATGACCTGTAAGCGTGATTTGCTTCAAATAAGAAAACTCGAGATATTTCACTTACAGAAACAATATTCTAATTTCTCTCACACAACACTGTCTCTGGACTCCTGGCCTTCAAACATATGCTGGATTGCCATCTCAAAGAACATTTTTTTCACTCTGGGTGGCATTTTTGGCCTTCCTTCTATTTTGTTTTAAGGCACTTCTTTTCAGCAGTAGTTGTGGTTAACAGAGTTAAAATTATTAAAGTAGAAATTACAGCTGATCCAAAATAGATATGATCATTGGCTCACTTGATAATGTGGATAAACCTTTATAGAGAGGGAAACATGGAATATGAAAAACCCCAAAAAAACGTTTCTGAACCTGCTGCATACCCTGTTTCTCTCAGTGTACCTTACTGAATAGGTACAACTTGCAAATGTTAGTTGTAGTGACTCAGCCCTGCTGATTCTCATTTGCATGCTTCTCTGTGTATTAGAAGGGCTAACTTGGGTTTTGTTGGTTTTTTTTTTTGGCTGCGTGATAGAGAAATAATGAAAGAGAAATAATAAGAATGAATGTTTCAACTAATGAAAGACCCTGAATGAGACACTGTGGATGCTTGTTTCTGGCATGACAGGACATAATCCGTGACTTTTATAGGTTGACCTACAGCTGAGTTTCAGCTGTGTAAAATGGTTGAGCTGAGGATCAACTCCCTTTGAAATTTCTCAGTTATTTAAAATACAGAAAAAGCAGAGGATTTTCAAGGGGTCTAAAATGAAATAGTTTCTGTTTTCAACTCCTATAACAAGAATAATCTTCATGATTAGAGAGACATGGGTTAGAAAAACTGAAATGGAATCAGGGGTTACTGTCTAGGCTGTCAGTATGCCACTAACATGCATGAGGGGTGATAATGGAATTTAGTTACTGACTTGCTGCTGTAAATGGAAGTAATAAAACACTGATATTTTTTAATAGAAGACAAGAGAAAATTTTTCTTCTTTATTAGGGAGTTGTGAAGAGTAATTATTGTTTGAAATGGGCAAGGAAATTCTCGGTAATGACAAACCATCTATATCCTTTTAATGCACACAATGAAAAAATACTTCATGGATAAACTAAGGAAAGCATGCAAGTGGCATTGGTGTTGAATTTCTAAACATTTACTTTGAATAAGCTTTGCCTACATTTTGAGTATATTAAAATACTTTAAAATATAAAGTATGTAATATAAAGGCATTAACATTCGTTTAACCCATATAATTTTGTTTTCATTATTAAAATAGTTTATGTGATGGTGATCAATAAACAAGAGAAAAGGGATTCATTAGGGAAACAACAGTTAAGAAATGTGTAGACTTTCCTCAACAGTGGGGTTGAAAATAAACAGTTACAGAAACAAAGCAGAAATTTCAACCAAAAAAGAATTCTGGCACAATTTTTTTGAAAATATTGAAAATACGAAACTATAATTGACAACATAACAAGTTTTCAACTTGCTGCAGAAGCTGACTCAGAGTGTATCCAGAGGATTCCAAAGATTATGGTTCTAAAATAAGAAAGACTCATTTAAAGTTGTTTCCCACAGAAATTCTCTATTTATTTTCCAACACAATCTGTGTGAATTGAAACCTGAGGGCATTAGAGACAAGATGTCTTGGAGTCTAAATGTTCAGTCAGAAAAAGCTTCATAAACATAGAAGTTCCTAACATAAAACTACATAAAACTTAATTTCACTTTTGGGATTATGCTTCCATTAAGGTCACTGTTTCCTATTCACTCTTTCATGCACTCATTTGTTCACCATGTTATAATGAACTGTTTCTGAGGAATAACATGAATGTCTCTTTATATGCCTATGATGGAAAAACAAAACCAAAAACAAAAAAACCAGAGGGAAAATAACTGTATAATGCAATCCATTTTCAGTATTTTGTTCTACTACCATCCTTGTCCCATCTTATTTGAATTTCATAAGAGAGAAGAAACACAACAGCTGCCTTTTCCCCATTTTGATGTCCTGGCAGTTACAGATAAGTGGAAAATCCTGCACACTGCTGAGCTTTATGATAGCTCTAAGGGACATGATGACAACAAAGTTCTTTTGTCTTCTTGTAAGTAATACTTAGAGGGGAAAAAAAAAGGAATAGGAAATGGAGACTAAGCACAGTATCTGAAAAAAAGGGGAATTTGAGGTACTCTGGTGTGACAGTAGAGGGTATACAGAACTAATCATTCCTTCTATACAGCTTGGCTGGAGTATCAGGGCCTACAGCTCAGAGCTGTAGGGCATTAAAGCAAAGACCCAACAAAACAGGAAAAACCCCAGCAGTGGTGTGGCTAATGCTATAGATTATGTAGCCAGTATATATCAATCATTATTATACATTGAGTATTATTGTTTTCCAATCAACTTCATACAAGAGCTGCTAAATATTTCATTAAGGCTTAAAAAGTTTTACTTAACATGGACTTCTTCCCATTTCACTTAAATTCAAATATGCCTTATCAACTCAAGTGCATTAGACATGCCTTCCCTAATAACTAGATTTTAATGTTAATATCCTGCAGATATTTTAGGAGATTTGCTTCAATTCTTTGTTTCCAAATTGAAGATCACAAAACCACAAAATATGTTTTTGTATATGTCTAATACTGCATATGGAGCAAAAAATGTTGGAAAGCTGAAGACATGTCAGATATGGACTCTTCTGCAATTTAATTTAAAGTGCTTAAATTCTGCAAGATATGGACAGATAATAATGGAATCAATCAGCTTGCAAGGCTGATTGGAGTAGCTGAAAGATTGCATGAATTAGGTGCCACTGCAGACCTTGCTGCACATACAAACCAAAACCCTTCATAGAGAGTGAGATGTATTTCCCATTGCCATGAATATCTACAGGATTCTGAATTTGTTGGTTTTTTTCCTACTCGTAGTACTAAGCTAGAGTTTAACATCTTTGTACATTATTCATCTACTGTGACAGATTTTGTCCTGACAGATTATTTCACCCAGTGCCACCTCTTCTTTTATAACTACCTCTTTAATTTCTGTTACCTTAGTAGAGGTATTTATGTTCTGGTAATGTATCTAACTGTTAACACAAGTTCTTCCTTATTTTCACTAGAGAATATTAATGCAGTTTGAGGAAAACTTATTTAATAGCTTTAGGCATTTTTGGGAATGCAGAAATAATTTCAGAATAAAATAACTTAAAAAAAGTCTGGAGTGCATGTGTAATTAATACCATTTTTCTCATCTGAGAGAAGGATTTGTCCTGAGAATGTCATTGCAGTTTATATACTAGTAAATTCCATTTTTCCTCTGAGTGATGGGAATCCTTTCTTTTCACAAAAATGGTGAGCAGTTAAATCGAGTAAGGAGATAATAGATATGAAGATATTTCAAAATTATGTTAGTATCTCTCTAACATTCTCATCAGTAACAGCTTCTATCATTAGGGATACTTGCAAGGTGTTATGTAAAGGAGTATTAGGAACATTTTCTTAGTGTCGTTTCCACAGGTCTTGGATTCTACTGAATGCTTGTTAACCCCTGGAATTTTAAGAAAGACTGAAATTCTCTGAAAATACCAATGCACAGGCTTAATTTTTTCCACTAATGAGAGATTTTGTTCCACAGCTTGAATTCCCAAGGCTGTTGGGAGGTTTATGCTTATCAACAAGCCGACAGCATTCATTATTCTAACTATGTCCATAAATGTAAGTGACGCAGCTCTTGGCTGCCCATGCCGAAAGTGGATTTCCCTGCGAGGCCCACAACAAGGGCAGCAGCTCCCTAGCCCACAGCAGCAGAGACAGAGCGAGGCTGTAACCCAAAGGCGTCGGCAAGGAGAAAGAGGCAAAGGAGGCCCTTTGGCACAGGTTTCCAACACTGCTTTAATATCCTCGAATCAGCAGGCCAAAAAGAGCCTGCACCGCCTTCTGCAGGGGATTTTAAAGGGGGTGGATCTCAGGGGATGGCAATTGTTAAGCCAATGGGGTGACCACAGGGGAGGAACCTATTTGCATCATCCCAACAGGGAGGCAGGGACAGGAGAATTCTCCAGAGGGTAGGCAGGGGAAGAGAATGACTGACACTTCAGGGGTGGATACAATTCAGGTAAGGGGTGGAGGAGCAGGGTATGATGGACACAGGTGAAACCAAGTAACTGGGGGAAACAGGAATGAACCAGCTAATACAGAGAAGACTAACAACCAACCGTAAAACCAACCACAACATGTAATCCCTCTGATAATATGTGAATTCCTCAGTCTTCAAATCAGTGTGGCGGCATCCATTCAATGGATAAAATTTATAATTGAAATTTATAATTTATAATTAAAGTTCAAGTTCAGAGTAAATTATTTCACACAGATGTTTATCAAGGAAGGGTGTGGATTACTTTGCTATGTAATCACCTTAAAAGTGTATTTTTCCACAGACAGGTATTTTGATTAGCATTTCTTTCACAATATTCATCAATATTTCTCATTTAAGCAGATGCAGTGTCTCATAATTTTGTGTTATCATTTGCATTTCACTGTAATGTTTCTAATCTACTTTTTACAGAAGACAGAAAATTCTCAAAAAATTATATGTTTTCAGAGTTTTTTTTCCACTTTAACTCTCAGGAAGTCTTTAGGAATAGAGGTTGTGGAGAGAGCAGTTTGGCTTCAGCATTGCTGAATCAATCCCAAGACTCCTTTAGGTCAGCTTGCTTTGCAATTTTAGCTATTATCTAATCTTTTTTCAGTTATCAGTTTTGTTCTATTACTATTTTTGCCACACTAAACAACACCATGTAGGATCTGAGATGTGTTAAAGCAAGAATAATATTTTACTTACATTTCACTCAATCTAGATAATAACAATTAGTAAACAAAAGAAATAGCACAAATTAAGAAGAAAATGGCAGAAATTAAGAGAAAAAATAGCTAAAATGTCTGTGAAAAAATGGGTTTCATTACATGAAAATTATTTTAATTCTACCTACAAATAACAAGTAGAAACACTTTGAAATGAGTGTTTCAGGACATGAAAACATAAAATATAATTTAAATTTTACTTATTAATTCGATCAGTTGCCACTCTGAGCTAATACTACAACAACAACAACAACAACAACAACAAAAGTAATAATTCAGTTTGGCCTCATGTTTTAAATATTGAAGAAAAAATACTTTCAGGAAAATTCCAATCTAAAAGTACAACACGATCTCAGTAAAAGCTGCTATAGGAAGTGAAATTGTGGGCTTAAGCATCGCTTTTATTACACATTGCTGGGGATTGCAAGGGCATCTAAATTTGAACAATGCAGATGAGGATTAGGCTGAGGCACAAGACAGCCTCTGTTATGTCTTATATGATATATATATGGTGCAACATATAACAGGCACACTTATCTACCTATATATTTCTGCAGAAATACAAGACTGCAAAGTACCATATCTTGTTATCTTAAAGGTGAAAAGGAGAGAATGTAACAGTCTTAAGTGCATGTCTTTAAAATGCAATTGTGCTTTTAAATGGCAAGGATGTTAAAAACACCGTATTCTACTGAGGCATTAGGAGGGACCAGCATATACCAACAAATCTGTGAGGGAATGGTCCTGACCTTTTACACTAACCAAGTTTTGTGGGGGGAATGAATTACTGATAGATTGCTAAATGCACCTGCTGCATCTAAATGTTTTGTGTTTTACCATTAAATTATGTTGTGCTTTTCCTCTTGTCTGACATTTCTTTCAAGCATATATGATTCATGCTTTCTAAGTCATAGGTATTGCTTATGTGCTGCAGGCCCAGCTGCTCTGTACATATGGATTAAATTACATTTTGGGTCAGTGGCGAGATCTTAACCATGATGTGGTGATCATCAGATGCATTTTTTGTTGGTTTTTTTTTTTTTTTTTAAAGCACAAAGACCTGTAGTATACCTTAAGCCATAAAAATCTGTTTAGAGTAGTGATAAAAGTTTGAGATATTCCTAACAGGATTCAAGGAGATGACATCTGAAGCACTGATGATTGGAAATTATTCTGAAAGTTGGAATCCTTACTTTCCAATAGCAGTACCTCAGAAGAAAATCTGACAAACTGACTACTAAGGAGGGACCTGATAAACTTCCTGACATTCATACATCAGCAGTTGCATGAATACTGGGTATTTACATGTAATTTATCTGCAGTGTTGTGTAATAATCCTGTGAACATTATTTTTAATTCTTAATTGTAATTAGCTGTGAGATGATTTTATATTTTATTGGAAGACATTGTTTCTCTTCATATTTTTGATGTAGAATATTTGAGAAAAAAAAATCAAAAGAAAATATGTTTTCCATGAATGATTTGTTGGTTGTCTTTTTCCTCACAGAAAGATATCATTAATCTCACTGAAGTAAAAATTTTTACAGGGGTGATATAGATTTTATTAGACCCATGATATAGCTAGAAAGAAAAAAACCCCACAAAGACAAGTGACTTAGTTCTTTTTTTTCCTACTTTTATTTATATTTGTTGTTTCAGTCTCTTAAACAAATCTTGTTTTTTTTGGTCTTAGCTAAAATTTATGTTTTATTTCTCACTCACAATGAAGAAATCTAATCTTGGAACATTTATGCCATCAATCTTAATTTTATTGCTGTCAGTTCATTGAAATCTATGTTAATTACCCATCTCTTTCATCTTTCTGTTCCTTTTTCCTGCTCCATAATATTTCAAAATATCCTCAATACTAGAACTTTTATAAAGAGTAAATTATCCTCACCCATTTTTCAACAAGAAAAATATCTAATCCCACAGAATATTTTAAATTAAATCCAGTGGCAACAAAGGAAAAAAAGAGAAAAATAAATAAAGATAAAAATATGTCTTAGTGATTGAAAAAAAATAGGAACTGCTTTACTGCAAACCATTCAGGGAAATTAAATGGAGTAAAATTGAAATATTTTATAAAATTAATTTCTGTATTAGCTTGTTTCATTTTTTCCTGCAAAAGCTTCCAGGTTTTGTCTTTATTTGAAAAACTGTTCATATTTATTGTGGAACTGGCTTGAGTCTCTGGAACTATTCAAATCAGAGAAGAAATATTAATTAAGCTGAATTTATTTTCAGCTTAACTTACATAGTTTCAAACATATTTATAATGATAAAATTCAGTCTATGCATTACTACTTTAAGCTATTCATGCAAAACTGTCCAGGATTTTATGGCATCCTTGCTTCTAAGTAGACTAATGCATCACCTGCTCTTACATGGGCTGTAGTGAATATAATTTTGGAGAACCTTCAACATATGATCTGATATGATCTATATTATTATATATAGAAATAATAAAACTTCATTGTAAGTGGTCTACAGCTTCATCATGCTTTGTACATACATACTTCTAAATGTTACTGTAATTGGATATGCATTTCTGGTTGCTCAGTTTGTCTAACTCATAAAGGTCATGACTCAAGATGTTTGGCAGAATGACATTTGGAGGGAAAAGGAACCATTTGCTATGGAAAGCAAAAAAAGATAAACAAAAGAAAGGACTAAATGTCAAGCACTTCAACACCATGCCACTTTTCACGTTTTTTATGATAAAGTATTTACATAGAAATTCTTAACACAATTTGGAGAAGTGGCTCAACAGTAGACAAAGAGATAAGGTGTAATTAAAAATAGATATTGGGGAAGAGACTACATTTACTTTCATAACATGAGAAGACCTAAACCCAAAATCAATATTACCAGTGACAGGGGAGAAGAAGAGAGAGAAGAGAGTTTTCCTCGTGTCTTGTTCCCCTGCCTGGACATTAGCACTTGGCTAATGCAGCAGGAAGTGCAGCACCAAGGTTTTCTCTGATTTTCCAGCCAATGCATCACAGCCAAGGATCCAGAGAGATGAGATGCCAGACGGTCACTGGGAGATGTGTTCTGTGTGATTTCAACCATGCATTCTAAATTCATGACTCCCCACCATGAACTGTTATAAGGGGAGAAGCCTTCAAGAACTTCTTTTTTATTAGGTTTAAGCCTAAGCCATACACAACATTTGCTGCATGGGAGAATGCAAAGATCTCTTCACAAAAGATTACTTTAGACAGTATTGTATAATACTGTTATTATATAGTAGAGCTAGAGGAGAATTCCAAATGAAAGCACCTAGTCTGCTCTAAGTGGCATATTACCATATTTAAATCAAAATCAAAATTTATTTTATAATCTTTAAGTATTACAGTCTTGATATTAGCTGGATCTGAAGTGTAAAATCTGGTTTCACTGGTAACAGTATGAATTTCATTATTGCCTTTACTGAGGCTAAATTTCAGCTGATGCATAGTGACTTGGTGAACCCATGATGATTTGCACCAGTTGAGGATTTGACCCAGAGTTGCTGAGCACTGTTGGGCTTTGCACTGTGGACACTTGCCCACTGGGAATAAGGTTAACCATTAGCTTACTTTACAGGCATGACTGTATCCATCAAAATGTCAGAATGCCCTGTCAGGACTAGCTCTAGGTGAATTTCAGAGACTGCTGTAAAAGTACCTTAATGAAGTACAGAAGACAATACAGTATCCCATAAGCCACGTAACAGCAAAGGACAAAATATGACATTCATATCGAAGAACATATGATACACTATTCTTTCCTCTCTTATTGCTGTGGTTTTCTTTTTGTAATAGTTTCAGACACAAAGCTGAACTTCATTTAGTTTTGAGGCCATATTTTTATAATAACTGTATGAGATACAGCCCCAAGCCCTTTGTACAGGTAATTTGATACCAAACAGATTCAGCATTTCTTTTAAGAATTCAGTCTGACCTTAGGATAAACCTTGATCAGGTTAGGAGTATGTTATATTTTCATCACTCAGAACAACTGGAGTAGGATGACCAAACTTTTGCTAAAATAAAATGTATTCACTCCACTAATAGAAATTGTTTCCTTGTCCAGAATGTCTCTGATCCACTAAATGCAAAACTTCCAACTCTTGCTGCTTACCTTGTTCCTCCACTTGAACCATAAAGAACCATGTACAGCAGTGCAGGAACAGCACTTCATTTCTAATATTCTGCATTGCCTATGCCATTGCAGTGCTTGCCCCATTTATCCTATGAAGCGCATGACAATTGTGCTTTAGCTAATTTCTTCTCTAGTAAAACATCTTTTTAAAAAGATATCTCATCCTTTTGTTTTCATTGTGTTCTGGCTCTGACTGAATTATGAGTTGAAGGCTAAATGTTGTAGCTGGAGGCATTTAACATTTAAGGGTTAGAAGCAAGAGAAAAAAATCTTTATAGGGGACATTACCTTGGTAATCCATCTCCCTTATGTAGTTTCTGCCTTTGTTGTACATATCCATAGTAGTCTCAAAAGTCCTGTTAGAGTCACCATATAAGACACCTTCCAGGCCCTCCTGCAGGCTCCATGAGTGTCCAAGGCCAGCTGCATCCCTCAAAGGAGAGCCTGAGGGCAGTTTTTGCACATGTGGTGTATACAAACTGAATGAAAGTCTGCCTCTGGGTACCTCTGCTCCCAATCTGGCATCTTCCCAAAGCTCACTAACTGCAAGGGAGGCAGCATGTGTGGCACACTGTGTGCATTAGAAGTGTTCCTTCTCAGTACATGAAAGATGAAATCCATTTAATAACTCAGAGAATCTAAATATTTTTTCTTGTTGGAACAAAGGACAAAAGGTACCCACAAATGTGAACTATATAATGTAATTAAACTATTAAGTGCACATCATAGCTATCATAGCTCTTAAATATCAAAAGTAATGAAGAAAAAACATACTGGATAGCATCAGTCCATATTTATAAGTTACTTTTGGGCTCTGGTTTGCTACTGTAGGAATTGCAGTTGCCTGAACTGCAAAATAAAATGCCAGTGATCACCACCCAAAAGACTGGCTTCACTCCAAAGCATTGTGGCAGAAACAATGTCGTTACTCTGTATTTGCAGAATAGGAAAACTTTGCAAAATCTTAAATGCCACTGCAAATGCTGACTTTTAATGTGCATTTAAAAAACAGAACAGATAACTATGTACACAACAGGAAAAACAGTAGGAATACTAATGCTAGAGGAAGCATTAGTATTAGTATTAGTACAAATGCTAGAGGAAGGAAGTGAAAAACATCATAAATGTATGCACAGTTAGGTCAGAAAGTGCTTGAGTATTTAACTGTGATATGGAGCTTCTTTGCACAATGGATGTTTGAGGAAAGATTGACAAAAGGAATAATATAAGTTCCAAATATAGATACCATATGTAGGTTTAAAAGATTATTATGAGTAGATCTATTAACCTGGCTGGAAAGGAATATAAAATACAGCATGAAATAGATGGAAATAGCATGTGGTGAAGTCCTCTGAAAGAAACATGAAGAGACCAATTATCACTGTACCCACAACAAAATCTACAGAACAAGAGCACAACTATATTAGGCAATTCTTACATCGTTATTTTATGTTGAAGTATATAAAGATAGAAAGCTAGATGTTGGCTATAACAGAAGAATAAAGGAACACACCACATCAAAATCTTTTCACTTTGATAGGAAATTTCACTTGTCATGCAGAAAGCAGTGATGGATATGAATAATTAGACCAGAAAACCTGGAGCATAAAAAGCAAAAACTTTAATTCCAACTTGGGTTATGATCTTATGTTGCAGCTATGAGAGCTGTAACATATAATATTGTTTCCATTGGAAGATACCGAGTCCTTCCAAAAGCAAAATCCATGAGCATTCCTAAATACTACGGAAGACAGATAAAATGTCATGGAGTCGTAATGTAATAGATGGCTGCTATGGTGCCTTAGTTTGGGGCAAATCTGGGAGGAAACCTCCTCAGGGGGTTCCCCCAGAAAGCAGATCCAAGCCACCCCTCCCCCCAGCTGGTTCGGGAAACAGAGTTCCTTGGAGAAAAGTGGAAAAAACTATTTATTTAACAAACAAAACACCCTCAAGCACAAAGAATGAACAACACTACACAACAAAACCTCTTGCCGTTCTGAAGAGATGGCAAACCCAGAAAAGTCTTTTCCGTGGGTGTGTCTTTGGTTTTTTCTCTCAGTCTCTCTGTCTCCGAGGCTCGGGCCCGGCGTCCCGGCTGCAGTGCTGCTTGGGGGGAACCCCCCCCGCTCCGGGTGATGGTCCTGGTGTCCCCGGATCGAACAACAGCAGAACAGTCCAAAAAAAACCTTCGGTCTCAGCTAATTAAAAAAAAAGGGCCAAAAAACAAAAGAGGGGAAAAACTAAAGGAGAGCCCTCCACTGTCTGTGCAGACAATCTGAGTCCAGGAATGCTGAAGGTGTTATCTCTGTGTTCTGAAAACAACTGCCTCAGATGTTCCATCGCTTGTCTCTCCTTCTACCCCCTTTGCTCTCAGATCCTGTCATAAAGGTGCAAAACTTATTTCTGGGCTAAACAGATGAAATGGGGATAAAAGCATCACACAGTCAGCCTAGGACATACGGTGATGCTGTCCTTGACACTTAGGTAATAAGTAAGGAAAGTAATCAACAGATTAATAGTTTTTACATATATTTCTCAGAAGGGTTGTCCAGGGTAAAGAAGCATTATTGTCCTTGTGCAAAAAGCAAGCCAAGGCACAGACAGAACATCCCATCTAATTATGGCTGCACAGTAAATCTGAAACATATCTGGGAACAGAGCATGAGGTTACCAACTCCCAGGCTGGGATTCTATCCACATAAAAACATTACCCTTGGCTGATATTATATTACTAACTGGAATAGTAGCCATCAGACAACAATTATATTTGTACAACACTTGAATTTATAGGATCTGGTCTAAATCTTTTTTATGGACTTGAAATAGTGAAGTTAGGGGAGTCCCAGTGGAGCCTGTGAAAGTGCTGTTAGATCAGAACATAGCAGAGAACCATGACATATATGCTTGAGGTAAAAAACAGCTTTCTAAAGTAATATAGGATGAAGGCATAATTTGTTGCAGAATAAATTTTCTCGGAGAATATTTTGATTGCTTGGAATGATTCCAAAAAAGCCAAGCTTTTTCTTCTGTGATAAAAAGAAAAATCCAGCCATAAAGCTTTCATTAAGAATTTCACTATTATTTGTTATATAATTTAACATTCAATGCACTTTAATATCATGCTCTTTGATACTCTTCTGTCAGGCAAAAGTTAAACAGTGTTGCAGCAAACCAAAAAAGGCCTGGAAAACAACACCAAAACCTTATATGCACTCATTTCAAGCCTAAAACTCCACTTCACTGTACAGAACTTCTTAGACTGCACCTGCAGTCTAATGGAAAAAAAACAAGCAGGCTATAGCAGGTTCAGCCAAGGCAAAGAACAGTCTGAAAGTCAGCAAAGGCAAATGTAATGTTTTTCTCAGCACCTGGGGAAGAACAACCCCCTGCACCAGCACAGGCTGGGGGCTGATCTGCTGGAAAGCAGGTCTGTGGAGAAGGACCTGGGGGTGCTGCTGGACAACAAGCATCCATGAGCCAGCAGTGTGTCCATGTTGCCGTGCAGGCCAGAGGGATCCTGGGGGCATTGGGAAGAGCACTGCCAGCAGGGAGTGATCCTGCCCCTCTGCTCAGCCCTGGTGAGGCACATCTGGAGTGCTGTGTCCAGTTCTGGGCTCCTCAGGACAAGAGAGACACAGAGCTCCTGGAGCTGGTCCAGCAGAGGGCAACAAAGATGATTGAGGGACTGGAGCATCTCTCTTACGAGGAAAGGCTGAGGTAACTGGTCCTGTTCAGCCTCAAGAAGGGACAACTGAGAGAGAACCTCGTCACTGTACATAAGCGCCTGAAGGGAGGGTGTCAAGAGGACGGAGCCAGGCTCTGCTCGGTGGTGCCAAGCAGCAGGACAAGAGGCAATGGGCAGAAACTGATGCACAGGAAGTTCCACCTGAATATGGGGAAGACCTTCTTTATTGTGTGAGTGACCAAACACTGGAAGAGGTTGCCCAGAGAAGATGTGGAGTCTCCTTTACAGGAGATATTCAAGAACCTGGAGGAGATTCAAGAATCTGGATGGAATTCTGTGCAATGTGCTCTGGGATGATCCTGCTGGAGTGGGGATGCTGGACCACATGACCCATAGTGGTCCCATTTTGTGATTCTGTCATTCTGTACCAATATTTTTCCTCAAGTAGTGGATGACACCAAGCTGAGCTGAGTAGTTGGTATGCTGGAGGGAAAGGATGCCATTCAGAGGGACCTTGACAGGCTTGAGAAGTGGGCCTGTGTGAACCTCATGAAATTCAACCAGGCCCAGTGCAAAGTCCTGCACCTGGGTCAGGGCAATCACCAGCATAAACTGGGTGATGATAGGATTGACAGCATCTCTGCAGAGGACTTGGGGATACTTTTGGATGAAAAATTGGGCAGTAGTTGTGTACTGGTTTTGCATGGCAAGGTTTGGTAGTGTGGGGAAGCAGGGGTGACTTCTGTAAGAAGATGCCAGATGCTTTGCCCATGTTGGAGAGAGCCAAAGCCAGCTAGTTCCAAGATGGACCTGCTGCTGCCCAAGGCCAAGTCCATCCACGACCGAGGGAGCATGTCTGGGATAACATATCTAAGAAGCTGAATAAGACTGCTGTGCAGGAGCAACCAGGAGACAGGAGTGGGAACATGTGAGAGAAACAGCCCTCCAGGCACCAAGGTCAGTGAAAAATTGTGGAGACAGGACATGGGGCAACAGTTTTAGACTGAAACAGAGTAGGTTTAGATGGGACACAAGGAAAAAAGTTGGTGGTAAGAAATTGGAATGAGTTTCCCAGGGAGTTGTGGGTGCCCCATCCTTGGAAATGTTCAAGGCCAGAGTCAATGGGGCTTTGAATAAACTGGTGTAGAGGATGGTGCCCCTGCCCATGGTGTCGGGTTGGTCTAGATAACCTTTAAAGGTCCCTTCCAAACAAACCATTCCACGGTTCTATGAAGTGCTGACTGTAACACCACCAGAAATGTAACAGAGAAACCTGGCCCTTCTGTGAGTTTTTGGAACATATTTCAATAGATTGGTGATGAGACTGAAACAGAAATTATGTCACATATATTGTTCATAATCTGTTTCTCAATAAAATGTCTTACTCTACTACCCCTGTGCTATAATTTTACTTTAATCAATAAACCCATATAAATTGCACTTCATAGCTCTTCATATTAACTATCTTGTCATAAATAACTTACAAGAAAGAAACTGTTACCATTTTTTTTTCCACTGTAAATCTGTCACCTTTTTCAACACCATCACACTGAAGTAAGGAGAGCCAGGAACCCATGAATGCAGATATTAATTCCTAAAACGAACCATGCTAATTATGAAGGATGAATGATGAGGCAATTTTGCTTGTTGTAGCCCAATTCCTTATTTGTTTTATGGAACCTCAATATAATTCTAAGATAAAATGCTTAAAATGAACTTCAGATTTAAAGCATTATTTTAGACTCTGAAATTATATTGAAACATGTGACTGAAGCCTGACTGTTTTTTAAAAAAATAGTACCATTATCATAAGCAAAATTCTTTCTGACTTTAAAATTTTGTAATCTTTCTAAAATAATTAAAGTATAAAGTAAAAATATAAAACTCTCACTGTTTTGAACATTTTTATTTTCTTCCTAAATGGATGGCTGAAATTACATTTTGGTTAATTGACCATTCTGACTTAACATAATTAACCAGAAATATAGCCAGCAGGAGAGTGGGCTGAATTTTTAATCTAGTTTTTAGGAATGACTGATTTTCCTAAAGTAAAATAAGTAGCATTTTTTGGTTTGCTTCTTGCAGGCAAAATCATTGATGATCTGAAGTTTTAGGGTTTTAGATAGTTGGTTTAAATTTTTGAGTTCTGCATAGGAAAGTTCAGTTGTTTGAATTCTATTTTGTAATTTTTTTAAAATATGGAACTGAGATAGAAAAATAGGATAGGAAAGGACTTATTATTTGAATTTAGTTTTTTACATTAAATACATAAAATGTATTTTAAAAAGCAGGAAAAATGTATATTATAAGAGTATTCTGTCGTGGGAATGTGCTGAATTGACCTTGGGTAACACCCACCCAGCTGGTCTCTCACTCCCATTCCTTAATAGGACAGGAGAGTAAATAAGCTAAAAACACTCGTGGGTGGAGATAAAGACAAGGAGATCACTTACCAATTAGTATCGCAAGCAAAACAAACTCAATTTTGGAAAAATTAATTTAATTCCTAGACAATTAAGAGTTTAACCAGATGGTGAGATACAAAAGTAAAACACCCTCCGTCCCAGGCACTTTTTCACCCCAGATTCAACTTTGGTCCCTTCTTTCCAATGCCTTGACCTCCTCTCTCATCAAGTTTTGCAAGGAAAGTGGGGAATGGAGATGGAGACTGTGATCAGTACATAATGGTTTCTCTCTGCTGCTTCTTCCTCTTTGTACTTTCCCTTGTTCCAGAACAGCTCCTCTCCATGAGCTGCAGTCCTCCAGGATAAAACCTGCTCCAGCTTTGGGTCTTCTGTGGGCTGCAGTGTGAATATATGCACCAGCATGGTTACAGAGGCCACAAGGGAATGTGCCCCAGTACCTGGAGTACCCATTTCCCTTCCTTTCTCTCTGATCTTGGTGTTTGCAGGATTATTTCTTATGCTTTTTTCTTTTTCTCCTCACTCCTCACCGCTGCGTGGTGTTTTGCTTTTCAATAAATATGCTTTGCCATGGGCACCCTCAGCTTGGCTGATGGGTCCAGCACTGTCCCCTGGTTGGTCTGTTACAGATCCAGCAGAAACAGCTGTGTTCAGCATGGGGTAGCCCCTGGTCTCCTCACAGAGGCCCCCCCTGCAGCTCCCTTCCTGCTACCAAAACCTTGGGACCCACACCTGACATACACTAACATTGGAAGGATGCCCTTTTATCTTCTATTTAAAACATGTACAAATGCACTTTCAAAAAAACCCAAAACCAAAAGCCAGGAAGGAAGAACTGAAAAAGTATATTACTATGAATGTTTCAGGAAAAAAAAAACAAAACAAAAAACTAAAAAAGAGGATGGCATTGTTATGATCTGCAAGAATGTAAAATGCTTCTGGAATGAAGAACAAAATAATCAGTTCTCCCTGCCTAAAGAGGATGGAAACTGGATTAATGGGTTTGAATTACAGCTTGGAAGATTTAAGATAGATATTAAGTAAAATTTTCTAATGACGTGGATCATGACACACTCAAACAGATTGCCTGAAGAGCTTTTAGAGTTTCAGTCATTGGAAATCTCTAAGGGCAGATTAGGTAAGCATCTATCAGAGTTGACAGGTACAGCTGATTTTGCCTGTGGGCAAAAGCATAGAGTAGATGACCTCCTGAGGTCTCTTTCAGACTGTTTTCCTCTCATTCTGTGATAGGCAGTGATTTAGTACATTCATGACTTCAATAGGGGCATTTATAAAACAACTTCTCAGAAAGACATTTGCAGAGATGTCTGTTTTTTGGAAAGCAAATAGGTATGCATAAAAGGAGTAGAGCTCCTGGCTGAAAATGGAATCCAAATTATTTTCTGATAAGAAAGTAACATCTTAAATAGATTTTCTCAAGACTACAGGTGACAGTTGGGTTTGAATTTTCAAGGCGTGCATGAAAAACCACGCTGCCTCCCTCACCATTATTAGCAGAGCAAAATACTGAAACACATTTAAATCTGCTATATGTCTACAATATATGACTTTTATAGAGATAAACACTTTTGTAATGAGCACTAACTTACACTTAGAAGATGGTATATATCTGCCTGAGTAACTGCCCACACTTTATCTGCATGGAAATCTCTAAGGACAGGTTAGGTAAGCATCTATCAGAGTTGGCAGGTACGGCTGGTTTTGGCTGTGGGCAAAAGCATAGAGTTGATGACCTCCTGAAATCTCTATCAGACAAGTTTTTCTCTCATTCTGTGATAGGCAGTGATTTAGCCTGCAAGTACTCTCATGACTTCAATAGAACTTTCTTATTATAAGAAACTTGGAGTTCTTTCAGTGAGTAATCTGACCAAATACATGCAGTTACAGACATTTGCACATCTACACCTCAGACTTCCTTTGCAATCAGTGGAGAGGAACAGGCAGATTGTTCAGCTCGTTTATTTTCAGTGTTGCATTTGGGATGAGATGAGTTGTACCCTGGACGTACTTCTTTATTTTCAGTGACCATGAAGAAAACCAGAAATGAGCAGCTGAAGAATAGACATATGTATTAAACAGATAAGTAAATGAATATCACTCTTCCTTGGATAGCTTTTCACATTGTATATCATCACTTGTCTTCACACAGCTTCTGTGTAATAGAAAGAACTGTTGGCTTCTTTGTGAGGATGTGGAAATGAAGCACAGGACAGTTAAAAGTATTGCTCATGGTCACACCACAAAACTCAGTAGAAGAGAAGCCTAAGTTTGTAAAGTCTCTGACTGTTTCACTGATTTTTAATTTTTTTTAAATTTTTTATTTTTTAATTTTTTTTTAGGTAAAAAAAATGAATTTTTTAATGAAGCATGTATTTCTAAGACAGTCATCATCACAAGTCTGTCGCTGTTGCCGCTCTTGATTTATCCCTCCAAATAGACACCAATTTCCTTAGCTAGATTATTAAAGAAAAAAAAAAGAAAACAGACAAAAGAAAATTGCTGTGTGTGAGGAGTGAGAGGACTTTCTAATTAGGATGCTGCAGAATATTTGAAGATTGCATAATAGAAGATTGTCTGGTGGTGCAATGATGGTAAATCTGCAAAAATACATATCTTCAGAATGAGCATAATCTTACAAACATCCATATGGTAAAACATTCATTCTTTTTTTCTGATTTGGAAATGAATAAATTATCTTCCAGGCTAAAATGCATACACAAACACACATTTTTATTCAAGTACTATATGTGTATTCATATTTATATAATAGATATATATAAAAAAGCATTTCTTTGTTTTCATTAGTTTAATCCAAGGATGGATCCAGGTGTTTTCTTCTGGATCCAACTGTTTTCTTAAGAATACCTAGTAAAAAGGAAACAGAAGTATGGAATTCTAAAGTTGATAAATGCCTAGTGCTCTAAGTATTATTTGATCAAGAAGAATTGCCAAGCATATTTGTATGGGGAAAACCATGGTTTATCTTGCTATGTGGCAAGTGGTACCACTCCTACCAGAGAAGGTACCCTAGGCAAATAATGTTTAAGAAAGGTTTTAGATTCTAACTTTTCACGAAATTCAATAGGCCTTGATGTCCACAGTTTGGTCATAAATATTTGAGGTAAAATCCTGGTTCCATTTGAGAAGAATAATAACAACCCCTTGGTGTGAACAAAGGATCCTTCTTGGTTCATTCAGGGCTTGGAGTTCTAGAAGTCAGTGTCTGAAATGTATATTTAGTTCTGGAAATGGAAAGCTGGGCAGGGAAAGGAGGAAAGAAGTAAGAGTAGAGAAAACAGCTTTTCTACAGTGTAGGAAAAACATGCAACAAACAATCTCTAGGACACACAGAAGTACATTGTGATACACATTAAAGCCCTAGCTTCTTTTCCAGCTCCCATGGTATTCTCCAAAACTATTTCTGCATACAGTCAGTTCTTACATTAAATTAATTTTCTTATATTGGGGATAAATCTCACCTGGGATAATGTACCCTGCTTCTCAACACAGAGACTTCAAAGAGCATTAGATGTAAGCCCCCTGGTAATTCTGATCATCTCATGTTTACTATGTTCCTTGATCTAGGTGGAAAGATCCTGTAACTTGTGAAGAAGTCAAAATCAGAAATATTATTGAGTGTTTCTGAATAATCTGTAAAATGATACTGCTAAGGTTCTTAAAAAATTAAGAGTTGGTATAACTGGTTTTAAACTACCCAGTGCATGAACCACCAGATCAGGGGTAATGCTGACAATGAGAAGAAGTGGCTACAAAGCACAGGACATATTTTTTAATTGCTATATGTGAAAAGATGCATCCATTAGCAGCAATATTTTATTCAGATTGCAAGATCTTACCCAGTAACATTTGTGAGAAGGGTGTCTGGCTGTATGCAAATACTAATTCATCTTTTCAGCAAAACTAAAGACAGAGGACCAAGGAAAACTGAATTAAGCTTCCTCATGTTAGTAGTTCTGGGGACAAATCTGGGCTCAAGCTGCAACAAGCCCTTAGTGAAATGCAGATGGGGTCTCTGTGATGCGGTCTTTAAATATGTTACACAATGTTTTCAGCCCCTGATTTTTCTTCTGACACACCATCTTTTGTGTATTGCCAGTGAGCTAAGGCAAACTGTATTCGCGTGGTAAACTCCATGCAGAAGTCCTCCACAGAAGAGGAAACTTGTTCTGCTCTGTAAAGAAAAACCAGTTTGCACTAGGATATTGTCCTCCATCAAAATAATAATTTAAGAATAAATGTATAGAATGTTAGTCGTTCTTGAACAGGGCTGTTTTAACTTATCTGGTTGAAAATCCAACTAATTTAATTTGCAATCTTTTTCTAAAGTACAGCAAGATGGAATTCTAAAATATTTATGCTTTACTTAAAATCCACTTCTTGTTGATAAACGTTATCATATGGCTAAACTGGTAAAATCAATACTGGTTCAAAGATATATATCAACAAATGTAAATATTACAGGAACTAAAACAGTGGAAATTCACATTTTTCTTTCATTTCTCCAGATTCTTCCTTTGATAAAGAAATTTTAAACAGATTTTCAGATTACTCTATCATTTTTCAAAGAATTTTCTGCACAGGGATTCTTACCAATGCAATGTTTTATACATGCCAGATTATGTGGCAAGAGGAGACCCTGCAGCATGTAACTCATGGCCACATGGCTGGCCCACAGGAAGGCTGGGACCCAGTGGCTGGTGTTCTTATTCATTAGTGGTACTGAAAAGTGAAGCACAACAGGCATATTAGTGTAGAGCTACACTAACAAAATCTTATATTTCATTACTACTCTGCTTTCTATCATGGTGTTTACTTTTTTTTCTTTTTATACTTCTGGTTAAATATATTGTTTAATGTATTAAATATATTTTGCAAGGTTTTATCTTTACCTTTACTCTTTCTATCCTAAATAAAAACAATTCTTTTTTTCTTTTCACAGTTCCTGTTTTCATATCCACTACAAGTCTGAAGGTAGTTTATGAGTCCTGGGATATTGTGTCTAACCTTTTCTTCTTTGCTTAGCCTGCAAATTCCAGATATAATTTGCTCTTTGAGTTAATGTGCATGGCTTTTCTATATTAAAGTCCTTAAACTATCAATCCAGTCATTGTCTCTAATCAGTTCTCACAATTACTTAAAGTAATTAAAAAAAATAAAAATCCTTACTTACAGACATGCTTTTGTTTATCCCA
This sequence comes from Picathartes gymnocephalus, assembly GCA_013390045.1. NCBI lineage: Eukaryota > Metazoa > Chordata > Aves > Passeriformes > Picathartidae > Picathartes > Picathartes gymnocephalus. Next base: position 60,561 of record WEKY01058196.1, read on the forward strand.
CTGTTTCATTTAAACTGGATCAGATGAGGATTATTAGATGCAAGGTTTTCTGCAGAAGGCTCCTTTATAACATATGTTGTCATGTACTTCACTTTACATCCATGTCTTAAAACGTCTATTTAAAAGTATTTATTGAACATACAGGACAACTACTGAGCAAAGGAATTATAGATATTAATATATTATATGCCATAAATCTCCACCTAAACCCAATGGTATTAAAATAATAAATTCAAACATTCTAAAATAGGAATTATAAAAATCAAAATTGCAAAAGCCAAAATAACCCTGATAATTATTTGTATGCATTTCTCATGATCATCATGCTAACGTATTTAGCTATGCAGTCAAATTTCACGTTTTCCATAGGATTTCTCCTTCAGGTGGTGCACAAAAAACATGAAGATGAAGTTGTCATCTTCTATTGGAAATACATATACCTCAATTTTGAAAGAGTTGAATCATTCACTCAAATCTTTACACAAATATATCACAGGGATTGCAGAAATACTGTATTCCAGGCAACTGGCTCACTTCTCAGATTCAGTCACAGCAGTGTATACCATTGCCACATAAGGACTGAATCCTCCTGAGTTCAGTGGGGAGCAACATGCAAAGAACCACTAGTTAAATATCTCCAGTGTGGTGCAGCAAATTGGGATGAAAACACCTCTCCAATATTTGTTAAAGTAGACAATGTAGAATGTTACTCATTCAAAACTCACAAACAGTTTTGGGCTACACTGGTAGATGTTTGTCATGGAAACTAAGGACCATACAGACCACGATAGCTGGACTTTCTATGTCTTTAGGACAGTTTCCCTACGGTTTCATTTACGTCAACAGTGACAAAATGGTACTATTATTTAACAGTTGTATAGATATTTCATCTGTCCATTTCCAATAAGTTTTTGGAGATGGAAAGACTCAGGCAACAGAAAGAAACTGTACATCTGAATATAAAAATAAATGAAATACTCCAAAATTAATACTTTAAAATAAAAAGCTTTCCTCAGATTGAAGGAGGGAAGCAAACTTTTTATTTTATAATCCTATCACTCACTTTCCCATTGACTAGGCTTATTTTAAAATAATTAGGTAAATTAGGAAATGTTGGGTAATTTACTTAATTCTGATTAAAAAAATCTTCAGTAAAATATATAGGCTTTTAGAATGGTTTAAGTCTACTTAATTGTCATGCAGCCCTATAATACAATGTAATTTGTCACTAGGAAGGGATCTTGCTTACTCAAGTCATTAAATTTTATTTTAAGAGGGTGAACACTACCACCTTTGTGATGATGAGGTGACAAGGAAGGTAGGAAAACATAATGAAAGAGCTCTCAAAAACTATAATTTTCATGAAAAGGTTTTCTGCTGTTAAAACTTACAGGTTGAATTAAGTTTTGTTATTTTGTCAGGAATGCCCTGGGCTAGGAGGAGTGAAATGAAAAGGAAGATTTGATGTCATTTCTAATGAACATAAAATATGATTTTTTTTTTTATTTGTAAAAATTAAGAACAATTATTTTTTGCCTTATAGAGCAATGAAGAAACTGCCATATTTTCTCATAATTTTATTTCTAACAACCATGAAATACTATCTTTTAAGAAAATCACAACCTGCTTTTCCTTTTTTTCTTCCTTTCCATAGTTACCATGACAACAATAAAATTTTGGTAGGGATAAAACATTCGACAAGCATGTTGTCTTTCTGCTTTTAAAGTCTTCATAGCAATATAGATAATCAGAGGGGCATTATTAAACAAGGCTGAGCATTATCCAAGTGTGAAAGCTACACAAATAACCTGAACAGATCAGGAAAAATGGAATTTCCTGTCAAGACCATGATATAAAACAACAGCGGAATTGTCATTGCAGTAACAAACATCAAAATTTTTATTTACTTTTCTATGGGAGCAGTGGGCAGGGAGGGATATTTTCAGCTGGGTTGAATGGACCTGATAAAAATGGGAAAATGTGTCCACAGAACAGCTCAACATCAAGCATCATGCAATATCAATCCAACTTCTCAATTAAATCAGAGAAGTTCAAAGAGTAGTACAAAACCCAAACATTCTCTGAGGATCCTTATCTTGCTTCAGAAAACCAAGACATCAGAAATGTCAGACACCAACACATCTTTTCCTAAATATTAAAACTATTAAGCAGCTTTTGATAAGACTGAGGACAGACCATTTAAATTCTTGGCAGTCTAATTCAAATTCAAAGTGTGGTACTTCTAAAAATGGTTTCATTCTGAACTAAAACTAAACCTTAAAAATCCCTCCTATAAACAGAAATGTGGAAAACAAATAATTTTGAGGTGATTTTTGCTTAGCTAAAATGAAAAAAAAACAAGCTGTAGTAATAATTTTTTGTTGTTGATTTGGTAGATTTGCAAAATTTATCCTAGGTGTTATTTTTACAGTTATTTGTTCATGGCATTTCAGCAGCAGCATATTCACCTACAGCACTACTACCGGCATGTGACAGTAAGAAAAAAAATTGAAATATTTTATTATTCTTAAAATCAATCCCAAAACTGATTTTGGCACATTTCAAACACTGGTCCTCTTTTTTTCCCCTGTGAAAAACACTTCATTACAAACCCAAACAGGAGATTATTTAATGTAAGTATCAAACTGCTTAATGTTTTCTTTTCAAAGCAGTCTTTACCTAGAAAATTTTAGTCAAAATTAGACCTTTTAAAACCATTTCCATTCTATCTAAAAGCATATTTTCAATGGCATATATTTTCCTGAAAGAATTCTGATCTGTTTGGCTAGCTGTAAATAACAATTTGTTCCCCTATTTAATTAGTGTATGCAGTGCCATCAGCTGTGCACAAAATGTTAAATACATTGGAATGTATGATGTGGGAGAGCCACTACACTGTACCACTCTTTCACTATTAAGCTTTGAAAAGCTTAATACTTCAAAACTTCAAACTCTGAACTAAATTTTCAGAGTTTTTGTGGGGGAAAAAAAAAAGGATTTTTTTCTCTTAGCCAAGAGAAAATAGGAAGTTCCTGTAACCAATAGTTCTTGCTAGCGAAGGCCTGATAAGCACCCAATATCATAAGTACATAGCACTGATTCTGGACAAGCTGCCAAACTTCATCTGCTCAGTGACATTTGTAAAGACAAATCAGACAAATCAATCGTGTTGCTTGAGACACACTGTTCAAAATTAGCCTTGGAGACAATCAGAAGGGATTCTAGGGATGTATTTTTGACATTTGACAGGCTCATTTCACTTGTCTAGCCAAGCCATAGCTAATTACTTCTTTTAGCCAAATCAGACCATCACAGCCCAGATGGTTGGACAAGAAGATGTCAAAAAGTCTTGTTGGATGGGCAGGGCCAGGGAGGGGAGCACTCTGCGTGGCTGCCTGTGACCAGAGGATACCACGGGGCTCTGCAGTGGGACCTGTCAGGTTTAACAGCTTTATCAGTGACGTGCAGGTTGTAATGGAGTGCACTTTCATCAAGGTTGCAGGCGACCTCAGCCTCAAATTTGGGAAAACAGTAAATGTGCTGAAGGGCAGCACCACCATCCAAAGGTATGGATCCATCCATCCATCAGGCAGGATGGAGGAAGGGCCAAACAGGAATCCCAAGAAATAAAACAAGCATTGCACCTGAAAAGGAAGAATCCCAGGCACCAACACATGCTGAGGACTGAGGAGCTGGCACAGATCACTGAGGTATTTTCTTATAACAACATCATTTTTGAAGACATTGGAGGGTGCATATCAGTACTGATAGCTGTGTTTATATTGTGTTTGGTCACATCCCCCTAAGGTTTGGTATGACAGGGAGTAATATAACTTTCACCAGACTGTTCTTCTGAGTGGCACAAGGAACAACACCACTGAAATTTATTACCAAGTGAAAAGAGGCGAACAAAGCAACTTTTCTGGAGTCCTTCACTAGACTTAGGAGTTTTTCACATATGTGTCTGTCTGCACATGCACAGTTAAATACTTAATCATTTTTAGTAAAATTAATAAAAGATTGGGTATAAAGGCAAATAAATTGCTATGGATTTTCCTCCTACTAATTTCAAAATTAATTAACCTTAAAGAATAGACTGTGAACAATAGTCTGAATTATGCTGTATTTTAAATCTTAGCATTTGCGACACAGAGAAGGAAAATCCATGAAAAACAAATTTGAAGGATCAGCTTCTTCTTAATTGTTGTCATTTTTCATTCTTTCCCTTTTGGTGTTATTTTAAGTTGAAGGACAGAGCACATAAACAACAACCTCTGAAGCACATCAAAAGGTTTCCTCATAATTCAAGGGAACACAATGTTTTTATACATCACGCCTTACTTTTAGCTATTTTGTGTTCAAAAAATGTTACTGCAGACATTGAACAGGAATATTAAACTTCAGAATTATTAGCTAGGTATGTTTAAAAAGGACCAATTAATTATGTTGCAGTTCTGGTATCTGGAATGATGTTTTCTTAAATAATTTGCAAACAAATCTTAAAGTATCATTCCTATAGTGAATGATATTAAAATTATACGTTGATGTGAGTTGAGAACTGATAGGTGTAATGTAATAGGCTAGGTGGTTGCCTAGGACTGGGTCTAATTAAAAAGAATTACTAAAATTGTTCAGACTCCACACACATCCATTGCTGGATTTCAAGCCCAAGAGGGTTTTCACCTTGATACGTCTGCCTCTCCTTGGCAAAAGCAATAATGGCAAGTATGGTAGCAAATTAAACAATTTTCATACATATATAAAAAGTAAATCTGATCTTGTCTTTTTAGGTGATTACAAATCTGATTGGCAAAGGCAATGTCAAAAGCATGTCATTTGTCTTATTATGTGACTTTCTAACTAAAATTTGACATTCAGTAACAATCAGTCTAAAACATCTGTGTTATGTAGACTAGAAAAAAAATCTTTATAATTATACTCTCTCCAAAACTAATTGCAAATGAAAAATCATAAACAAAATTAATGAGTTTAGTGCTGTCTGTTCTGGACTCAGTGTTATTTAGTTGGTGTATTCGTGATTAGAAACATATAAGAAAATCAATTTTTACAAAGTTTCCATGTGAATGATTATTGACTCAAGTGATAAATAATATATACAGAATTCTGAATCACTCAGTAACCTGAAGTCATTTTTAAACATCATGCATTTTAATGTAGCCATATGCAAGATTGTGCATCTAGGAACACAGAAAGCAGGTCACAGTCACAGACACAAATGGTTCTTGGAAAGCCTTTGTCTCTGAAAGCCTTTGGGGTCTGGCGAGTAACCAACTGAACATGAGCTCCCAGCAAAATACAGTGACTAAGACTAATGTAGCTCTTAAACTATACAAGTTGAAGACAAATAAGACAGATTATAGATACCATATTTCATCTGTATGGTATTATTGACTCCATTACTTGAATCACATATCCAATCCTTAGGTATACACCCCAAGGTTGGAAAGTCTCTGAAAAAAACAGATTTACATAATCTGCAATACAGTAACATTTCACAAAGAAATTTCAGTTTGGTTCATTTATAAAAGAAGTTAATAGTGGTCTGGAAGGAAACCTCCCTTATATCCCAGATTTATCTTCAGATACATCTTGACCTATCTTCAGGTGGATTTCAACGTGAAAGGAAGTCTTCATCTATCCATAAGGTGGAAAAAAGTTCAATGTCTAAACATTAATAAACACTGCAGTCAGACTAGAAATAAGGTACACATTCTTAATTTAAGACAACTACAGAAAAGATTTCCCTAAAGATGTGTTGCTTTTTCCATTGTTTTCTCTCCTGATATAAAGAATGGTGCCTATTTAAAAATATGCTCTAGTGCAATCAGAAGGAAAATAAGGCACATACAAAAGGCAAGATGAAGAATTATGGAATGTTTGAAACCAAAAATCAGATCAAATGACTGAAGTGAGAAGAAGCAGCTGGGAACATGCCAGTAAGACATATTTTTACTGAAAAACTTATTTTTGCAAAACAGTTCAAGACACAGATTGGGAATGAGTGAAGCCTTGGCTTTTCCCTATTCTGTGTGACCCTGAAGAAGATGAGAGTCCCTGGGAGGAAGTATGTTCATTCAACTAATAACATAGTTAGCCTCTGACCTTTCTTTATGGGTGTCTAAAGCATAACATTTTCCTAATTTGTCTCATTTAGTCTTCTTTCGTTAGTGTTGTGGATGAAACCTTACTCAGGATCATCACTTGAGCACCATCTTTTAGTCTAAGGGGTTGATCCTCACATCTTGAAAAGTAAAGTTTGTCTGAATCTGCATTCTTTGGCATAATGTCTCTAATATTAAGTCCTTTCTATTCATCCATGCAGCTAAACTCCTATCATTTTCCATTCTAAACATTGTGACTTCCTTTTTCTGCTCTTGATATAGTAGCAAATATTTATTTGCCAACAACAGAGCAAAAGACACTTTCTGACCCTTCTGTTCTAGTCATCTTGTCTCTCTTTGTATTTCTGAATTTACTTCTCTTCTACACTGCATTAAGGCACAGAACATTAAGTTTTAGTTCAACACTGAAAAACCCAATCCTTCTTGCAGACAACTGACAATGTCAGCAGTTATTTTTCATTTCCTAAATTTTAAAATAAGCACATTTATACTTTCTCTTTCTTATACCTGGGAAGAGTGCCCAGTGAATCTTGCTAAAACTATCCCATCATTTTTCTTCAAACCCCTCCACAGATCTCATTGCTCTTGTGTCTCTCAAACACGCAATATGAGACTTACCACATATTCAAAATTAATTGGTCTCCTACGTTTCCTCAAAAATCTTTGGATAGACATGTATTTCCTCTTGCTTTATAAACAAATGATGAGATTTTTGGAACAGTGAATTATCACTTCATCCTGCCTTCCACTGTGACTGCTAACTGCACTATTAATATTCTTACTACCTATTACTGGTTTCCCTTGTACAAGCGGACATGGTGATGCAGAAAATTCCTACTGAATTGCTCCTGGGGGAAAGTATTATTATAAGGACTCGATCTATGAAACAAGACTATCAGCTTTACGAGACACAGAGATGGATTTCTGGAATTTACTCACAGGCTTGACTTAGGACTATGCAAAATTCTCTTTCTCAAAAGGAGTTGGAGAAGGTCATTAACTTCAGGGATCACATGAGAAAGGAATGATATAGATCACCTATAAGACCCATGGGAAAAAAAAGAGTTACTATGCATTCCATACGAAAGGAATGGAGTTGTATTTGAACCTTGAAGGAATTTTCAAAGCCGTAAGAAAGGATTTCTCATCCTCCCATTCCCAGGCATGAGTGTTTGTCTTCAGATGGCATAATTTCTGACACAAATTAATTCTTTCAGTGTCTGCTCTGGCTTCCACTATTTTACTTGCAAAAAGAAATGGCTTTGTGGAAGCATCTTTCAAAATCCCTTAATTTTCCACGGTAATTTCCAATTTTCCCTTGAGCAGCAGAAAACTATAGGAGACATAGGCTGATTTCAAAGCTCTGAAAGAATAATAAGGACTTGTGTCTAGCAGAGTTCTAGTCATTACAATTTTTTTGGTGAACTGTTGCTAGCAAGAAAACACAATCAAGAAATCATAGGTGACCTGACCATCTCCCAACATTTTATTAAGCCTATAAGTGCAATTAATACTGTTGAAAATATACCTAATATTACAGCTAAATTATTGTATACCTTCCTTGTGTATGTCGTGAATTAGTGAACTAAACATGCACTGTAGGTGGGACAGGTAATAATCTCTTTAATCTCTGGCCATGAATTCATTAACAAAGCAAATAGACCACTGATATTCAAAATTAGTTCATACATGGTTCAAACATATAGTTCAAACATAATTTTACTTCTGCATTAAATAAGTACTTCTAAAAAAAGTACCTGCAGACTTCAGTGAAGACCATGGCAAGCAATTAGTTTTCTAGGTAAACATTTAAAGCGAACATTTTTATTTAAATTTCTTTTCCATTTGGGAAGTGCAATTGAAAATACATTCGTTTGTTCAATTATTGTACTGTTCAAATCACAGATTGGTTGAGGTTGAAAGGTCATCTGGAAGTCATCAGGTCCAACTCCCCTGCCCAAGCAGGGACACTTAGAGCCAGTTGATCAGGACCGGGTACTGACACCTTTGGAGTATCTTCAAGGATGGACACACCACAACCTCCCTGGGCAATCTGCATTAGTGCTTGACCACCCTCACAGGAAAAAAAAGAAGTGCCTCCTGGTGTTCACAGGGAACCTCCTCTGTTTCAGTTTGTGTCCATTGCCTCTGGTCCTGCCACTGGACACCATTGAAAAGAGCCAGCCTCCCTTTGGATTTTATATACATTAAGGAGATCCCCCCTCAGCCTTCTCTTCTATAGCCCAAACAGTCTCAGTTGTCTTTGCCTTCCCTCATAGGAGAGATGATCCAGTTTCTTCAGCAACTTCAGGGCCCTTATTGGACGCTCTCCTTTATATCCTTGTCTCTCTTGTGCTGAGGAGAAGGAAAGGATGACTACTCTGCATCTGCTTATAATACTTTGCCCTATGCAGACAAGAATCTCTTTCACCTTTTTTTTTTTCTGTCAGGGCATTTTGCTGGCTCATATTCAACTCCACCAGGACCCCCAGGACCTTTTCTATCAAGCTGCTTTCCTGATGGGTGGTCCTCAGTATTTATATCTGTGCATGGAGCTGATCTTCCCCAGGTACAGGAATTTATACTTCCCCTTGGTGAACTTCATGAAGTTCCTGACAGTCCATTTTTCCAACCTGTTGAAGTCTCTCTGGATAGCAGCACAATCCACTGGTGTATCAGCCACCACTCCCTCTTGTGTGTCATCAGCAAACTTGTTGAGGGCACGCTCTGCTCTACCAGCCAGGTCGTTAAAGATGGTAAGGATTAAGGAAATGTGCCTGAAAATATATTTCTGGATTAGCTGCTCCATCACCTTCCCAGGGATCAAAGTGCTTGGCCAGCAGTTTCCTGGGTTGTCTTCTTCCCCTTTCTGTATTTGCTTTCCTCCAGTCTTTGGGAAATCCCCCACTGAGTGACCAAAGATTACCAGGAGTGGCCTCACAATAACATCTGCCAGCTCTGTAAACACTTGTAGGTGCATCCCGTCAGGGTCCATGGACTTACTCATGTCCAGTTTACTTTTATGTTCACTGACCTGATTCTCTTCTGACAGGGCTACATCCTTCTTGCTTCAATCTTCTCCTGGTCTTTGGAAATGGCATTCCTGAAGACTGGTCATGATAGTAAGGTCTGGGGCAAAGACAACATTCAGCTTAACCAAGTTTCCTGTCTCATTAGAGCAATGGTCCCATATTTTCCTTAGTCTTACGTTTGTCTCCCATATACTTATAGAAGCCTTCCTTGTTTTGAAATCTCTGGGCAGATTCAATTCCCTTTGAGCTTGATCCCTGGATTCGCAAGGTTTCTGTATTCTTCCCACTTACAGGTCCTTGCTTCCACCCTCTGTATGCTTCCATTCTGTGTCTGAGTATTGCTAGGATCTCCTTGTTTACACACAGAGTTCTCCTGATACTTTTGCCTTCCTTTCTGTACATTGGGACGGACAGTTTTTGAGCTTGGCAAAGGCGATCCTTAAATATTAAATTACTTTCTTGAGTTCCTCTTCCCTCCAAGACCTTACCTCATAGAATTCTTCCAAACAGAATGCCCTTTGAAGAGGGCAAAGTCTACTCTGCTGAAGTTCTGGGTTTTGAACTCAGTTTTCCTCTCCTCCCTGCCCTCAGGATTTTGAATTTCACCATCTCATGGTCTCTGCCACCAAGACTGCCCTTGATGTTCACATCCCAGAGAGCACCTCCATGCTGGCATGAAGTCCAGCAGACCACTTGTTCTTGTTGTCTCCTCTGTCTCTCAGAGGAGGAAGTTATCAACAGCACACTCCAGGCACCTGGATTGCTTATGTCTTGCTGTCTTGTCCCTCCAGCCAATGTTGGGGTGGTTGAAGCCCCTCAAGAGGACCAGGGCCTGAGAACTTGGGGCTGCTTCCATCTCTTTGTGCAGGGTCTCAGCCACTTGCTTTTCCTAGTCAGGCGGCCTATGGCAGACACCCACCATAATGTCACCTTTACCTGGCCTCTCTTTAATCCTAACCCTTACGTGCTCATCTCCCTTCTCATCCATCCCCAGACAGCTCCACACACTCCAACTGCCCCCTCACATAATGGGCAAGCCCCCCTCCTCACCCTGTCCTTCATAAAAGACATATATTCTTCCACTGCAACACTTCAGTCATGGGAGCCATCCCACCATGTATGTTGCCATGATCCTGACAAGACCATGGCCCTGCAGCTGCAGAGGGATCCCTAACTCATTGTCTTTATTCCCCATACTGCCTCCATTAGTGCACAGGCACTTTGGAGAGGCACCCCTGCATGCTGACTTCCTGAAGAGGGTTTGGAGAATTATGTTGTACCCAGAGTTATGATCATTTTTTGATATAACACAGTTAAAGATAAGGAGAATTGAATAATAAATGACACATTAAGATGATTTAATACAATAAACTAAATCAATGAGCTAGAATACAGTGGTTTATACGAAAACAATAAATATTTTTAACATTAACAATATCTCCTTTATTTGTTTGCCTGAAATTAGAACCTGATGTTGGCAATTTCCTATAGAGTGAGAAGCAATTCTTTAAGATGAAGCTATCTTAATTCAGAATCAATTAAACCCAACTCATTAACCAGAACTAAACCGGCACGATGCCCGGTAGCTCTCGCCTCGCAATGCCAGCATGTGGCGCTGTCTCCTGTGAAAAAACAGCCCCTGGTTTGCAAAAAACCCTCATTTGTACATCGTCAGACTCTTCTAAAGCACAGGCAGGAAAATAATGCGGATATTTTTAGCACAAAAATAATACTCTGCACTCGCAAGAATTTGTTAGCACTAATTCTACTACTTCTAACACAGAAAGGTTATTTAATGTAATTTACTGACAGAAAAAGAGTGAGCAAAACATCTGAATATATCCATACTCCTATTTATCTGGTTAAAGACCATAATTATATTTACAGGTTGGTTGAACTGCATACATAATTTATTTCCAATTTTCTTCATTCTGTAGCCAAATTATTAACGTCTTTAAAATGAGTATATTTACAAACTTGCATATGTACTCCTTTGGTCTGACAGATACTTAGTCCATAGTTGGTTCTTGACCTAACGAGCCAGTTTCATAATTTCCACATAGGGGAACAGGACATGTGTGAATACAGTTTTACTGGAAGTAAAGGAACAGCCAGTCTTTTGTCTGCTAACCAAGTCAACCCTTACTGTGAAGGAATTCAGTGACTACACTGATGATCTCTGTAACCATGAACTTTCAAACAAAAGCAACTGAGTAAACTGTGTATTCGCTAACTTTTTAATCATTAAGGGCTCTATGCCCTTTGCTACCAGACTTTATAAAACAAAAGAAACAGGATTCATACACTTTTATTTAAAGCTGGGGTTTATAATATACAACATAAAAGACATTAGTAATAACATGTAGGGGATATATCAACTGAATTTTATGGCCTTTCTAGATTTGCATCTGATTTACAGAAAGTTACATATTTTTTTCAGGCAGTTCTTATTATCTATGGTAAAAGTTCAATGCATTCAGTGTACCTGTAAACACTATGAATCAGCAAAGCAATTTTCTTTTCATGACTCAAGGCAAAATTTGCAAAAGTTTTAGTCAAGGCTTAAGAAAAACTGTTTAAAAGATTGTCAGCTAGAAACTAGGAAGTCCTGAACTTAATACTGAAGCCTGAATAGGGTCACCACTATTTGTCATAACATTGCTAAGACTGTGGATTTATTTCTGTGTTGTTCTGTCATGTGCTGTTTTCACTTTGTAAATATAGAGTTGCTGGATTAGGCAAAGTAACCAGTTTGGGAAAAGTATTTCTGAACCACTTATGATCTCTGCTCACTGCAAGAGGAAAGGTAACAATTGCAGCTGCAAAAGTGAGGAAGGCTTGGGGAGGTGTAGCTGAGATCGTCTTCCTTGATTAACCAGGGCATTTCCAGAAGAGCCAGCAGAGTACAGTAAACAGCGCAAACAGCAGGGCACCTTCTGTGCCAGGATGTGGCAGGTGACCTCGCCTCTTGGCCGCCGCACTCCCTCAAGCATCCAAGGGCACAGCCTGTCATCTCCATTTGGTAACACTGGCAGGACTGACCCTGGCCTTCTGGCTTCTCTCAAGTGAAGATTTCTGACAGTTGACAAGACAGACCATAAGCTTCAAAGTAACATCTAAGCTCAAACGTGCCTTGCTTTTTGTTATATTTTTATGTTAGCGATACTGGTGACAAGAACTCTTTTCCTAGTCTGTGCCTTTTGTGGTAAGGTAGTAAAACTATAGCTAGAATCTAATGGTAGAATTTAACAAGTGATTTCCAAGTTGGGATATAGCAGATCTTTCTATACTTTGAATTTCTGATATATAAGTGCACAAAAAGTGTATGAATAATAACATTGGGGAATAGGTTTTTATTTCACAGTTGTAAATATAATAACATTCAAAGAGGAATTATAGCTATGTAAAATTAGTACCAGCTGGAATGGTTGAAGATCTTGCTGACTTTCATGAGATTTTATATGACTTTCCTAGTGAACACTTAACTTATACTAAAATTTGTTCCAGTAAAGATGATTCCTGAAGTCTTTTTAATAGAGGGTTTGATAACCACACTAAACTACTATTTATACTAGTAACTGCTCTAGTATTAACTCCTGAAGTGGCCTAAAAGTTACTTATTTCAGCTTATACAACTGTGGGATTTTCAAGTTCAGGAGGCTAAATCCACAGGTTCCGTTGAGGAATGATCCACTTGCTCTTTCTAGCAGCACATACTTGCAACGGGAGGAGTCTATGCAGCGTGCACAGGGAGAGGAATGTGGTAGGTAACCTCTGTGCTACATACTGGAGCACACGCTCTGGCCCTGGAGCTGACGGCAAGAGGGAAAGGATGTTAGGCTGATATGGCTGTATGGGGGCCATTTTACAGCTCAAGGTGCTGTTTTAATCTGTGCGGCTATTACACAGAGGTATTTGGACCAATGACTTTTAGATTTTCATTTTTAAACAGCTCTCCAGAGGAGCCTGTATGGGTTTCACCTTGGGACAAGTGCTCACCGCAGTACTTCTCTCTAACAAACACCGGGTTTCAAAAAGTGATTTCCCTCCGTTCTTGCTTGCCCCATCCTTTTTTAAAACTGATTTTTAAAAGAAGAAATAAAAGAGACTAAACCAGGGTATAAAGACTGGC
>WEKY01058196.1:74098-115301 GCA_013390045.1 Picathartes gymnocephalus
GGAGTTGAATGATTGAACTTTCTTGTGTAGTTTCTGCGGCGCGGAGGTGTCCGTCCCCGGCGCAGCCCGGCACCAGCCCGCCGAGCGGGAGCGAGCTTACCCCGGCGCCTGCAGCCCCGCACGCCGCCCGGCCGCCCCTCTGCCCTCCTCTCCCGCAGAGCGATGGTGCGGAGGGCGCCCGGCGTGTCCCTCGCCCTGCTCCTCTGGGTGACGGCCGCCTGCGGCAGCCCCGACGGGCCGGGGACCGCCGCCGCCGCCCGAAGGCAGGACGAGGCTTTTGCCACCGCCAGATGCACCTCCAGGTGCCTGAGCCTCCAGATCACCCGCATCTCCGCCTTCTTCAAGCATTTCCAGGTAGGGGCATGGCGCCGCGCAAGGAGCCCCGCTGCCGCCGTCCAGAGAGCGGGGGTCCCCCGGGGCGCGGGCGGAAAGGACGGCCGGGGTCGGGGAGCCTCTTGGCGAACTTGGGGGGCCGCACTCCGAGGGGATGGCCGGCACCTGGAGGCGCCGGACAGGTGGGCACGGCCCCGCTGCAGCGCCGAGCCCCATCGGTGTCTGTGGGCGCCGGCCGGGCTCCCCGCCTGGCGGGTCGTGGGGCTCCTGGCACGCTGTGCCCTGGCTCCTTGCAGGTGCCCGGCTTCCCCGGCCGCTGCCTCCGGTGGTGTCCGAGGCTGCGGGGCGGGCGCGGAACGGTGCTCTCGGGCCGGCGGTGCGCTCGTCCTGCCGAGCCACGGGCGGTGCGGCGACGATCCCGCGGGGCTGCGCCTGCCTGCGCGCCGGTGCGCCGGGCAGCCCGCAGGTGGTTCGCTTCGCCAGCCCGGTGGGAAAGTTTGAGCCTGTTTTTTAACAGCGATAATCATGAACGTGTAATAGTTGGTTCGGACCTCCTGGAAGGTGAGGGTGGGGGTAACGCTTTTTGTTTATTTATTTTTTTTGTCTGAGACGGAGAGGCTAACGGGAGTGGATAAATAGGGATAAAGTGGGGAGGAATGGAACTGAAGTGGCGGGAGACCTGCGGGGCTTAAAATGAAAGCTGGAAGCAGTGCGGAGCTAGTGCAAGACCAGCGGGTATCTGCTCGTCCTTTCCTCCCTTCTAGTTACGCACGCACCTTTCCCTTTTCCTTTCCCCACCTGTTCCTCACTGCGCAAATATTAAACCGAGTCGAGTTCATCCGAATGGTGGAAGCCCTTCCGACCTGCGAGCCGTTCTCTCTCCGCAGAGCCCCAGCCCCTTGGGGAAGGGCTGGCCGGCTCGGCGTGAAGGGAGGCACCTCGGCCCTTCGGGCTGGCACATCTCCGCGCCGCCCGGGAACGCGCCGCTCGCTCACCCCGGCCTTGCCGCTCGGTGAGAAACCGAAATGCTTTGGGTGGAGTTGCGTTCGGGGCAAAGGTGTTGGCAGCAAAGGCAGGTTTCAGAGGTATTTAAGGATAACCCGACTTAAATTTTTAAAAAGGGAGTGTTGAAGGAGAGCTGAGGGTGTGCGCTGTAAGGGCAGCAGGAAGTTGGTTGGGTGTCTGCAGCCAGGTTTGGGTTGAAGAGACTGAGCTTGCGACCCGAGGCGAATGGAGAAGGGGCTGCCCTGACTTGCCCTGGCCTGGCCGCTGGCCCGCGGGGCTCCTCGGGGCCGGGGGCGGCGGAGTGCTCGCTGTCAGCGTGGTCCGTGCACCACGGGATGGCCCGAAGGGAGGATACCCATTAATATAGTTCATTATCCCGGAGAGTGGTTAGTATTTTTTATTGCGTTGTCACGCGGTTGTAACTTACTTGTTTTACAGTTTCAGTGGCTAAAGAGGCAGTTTAGATCAAGCCAATTCATACTGAAAGGCTTTTTTCTTTTTTATGTGTTTTCTTGTAAAAATTTCTTTTTAAACGTAAAACTGCTGACAGAATACCCGCCGCCAAACAATCGTGATTACATTTTAATTAGCTAGAGTGAAATAAGTAGGGAATTACTCAGTTAGGACTTGATAACTGACTGTTTTTTTTGTAATCAGTTGAAAATCTCAGGGTTTTAACCCCAACCTGCTAAAGCATGTGGTAATTTATCTAAATTACTAGGGATTAAACTCCTGCTAGACATGAAACGACTGTAATGCTTGGAAGATAAAGTGCTCTCGTTTATAAAAGTTAAGCTCTCCATTGTCTTATAATGAGGAAAAGGAGGGGAGTTTTAAAGTACGTCAAGCATCCAGTGTTCTCACAGGAGAACACAGTGTGGACTGTAGGATGTGCAGGTTTGGGCCAGATTATTCCATATGGGCTAAAGGTTATGATGTTCCTTCCATTCCTTCCTCTTCTCCCTCCTTCTAGCCATTCCCCTCCCCTTTTCATCTCAACTGGTAGCATTTTCTGGAGTTCTTTTCATTTCAGATACCCACTTATCTTGTAATCTGATTCAACCTTTGAAGTAAACTAAACACTAGCTCTTCCCAATCAGAGCAGGAAGGACCTCTAGTGTCTCCCAGTTAGGCAAGAATTGAAAGAAGACTGAACCCACTCATTTCTCAGCCTTGCTTTAGATACAGCCTTGGTGGTGGGGGTTAGGGAGACAGCAGCTGGATGCTTTGCAAGAGATGACGTCCACAAAATTTCACTGAGACTTAATTTTGCATAGTTTATGGTACTAAAATCACATTACTAGCAACTTTTTAAAGAGAATGAGGTAGTATGAATAGGAAGTCTTGGTTAATTCTATACCTTCTGGCTCTTGTTTGAATGGCAACTAATATTTTTCCAACTTCCGAGTGTTCAAAAGGGATTTTAATTCATTTCCCCCCCTCAGAGAATTTTCACCCATTTTTCTTTACTGTCCTTATTTTTAAAAGGTTCAAGAGAGGTATTCTTTTTAAAAAACCCATTTGTTAATTTACACTTGGGAAGCATTTCTAAACCTATTTTAAAGGTACGTTGTCAGTAGGAAATTATTTTAACTGAAATGTATGTCAAATTTCACCGTGTAGACTATTGATGTGGATCGGAAGAAGAATCAGTCACCCAAATCAGAAATCTTTGATCTTCAGAATGCTTGTTGAAGGGGCACGGCTGCCTGCTTATTCCTATAAAATCTCCATGGCTAGGGGAGTTTTCCAGTTCTGGTGGTGTTGGGAAGTTCCATGTAGAGGTTATACCAAAGGATACGTGAGATCATTATGAGAGTTGTGCACCACATGGGTCTTACACCCAGTGAAATATATGTGTTTTATATCTATGGCCTATCTCCAGACCATGAACTTTCACAGAGAGCACAAAATCCTTTCATCCTAAGCAATCAAACAAAAAAAATGTAAGCAGAAGGGATGTATTCTTCTTTTATATAACAACTTACTAATTACATGCTCATCCACAGTAGAGAATTATGTTTAATCTCTAAATGAAGGGACTCCAGAATATCTATTCTGTCTTACTGGAGTGTGTTCAATAGTGAGCTTTAGCTTGCTCTGAAATTTTGCAGATAAGAGAAGGCATTTTTATCCCAACTGTGTAACTTAGGCCCCTGGACAGCACCAAGTGAAGCATTCATTGACCTGTGACCAGAAGGAGTAAAGTCAAAGAGAACTCATCTGTCCAGCCTCCTGTTCAGAGTACTTATTTTAAGCCATTTTGGGTGTTGACAGTAGGGTTTTACAATGACTGTTGCAAAACATGTATGAGGGAGTAATTGGAGCATTCACTGGAACCTGTCCATGCTCTTGGGTCACTGCCTTGAGAAAGCAGAGTAAAGTTCCTAGTGCTGTGCTTTTTTTCTGACAAAATTCTCTCTAAAACACTTGAACAGGGGAGAATGGCAAGTGTGTTCTTCCAGTAAGCAAGAGCATGACCATCAAATGCTTTGGAGGAGGTGGTGTAGTTTTGAACCTTACAGTCCTGTATCATTCAGTGTTGTGTGCATTTGGCTGTTATCTAAAAGAGCGTGCCTGGGTGTTAGTCTGGTGCCCTTATAAGATGGGAAGGGCAATTCCTCCTCTACTTTGGAATGAGAAGAAGGACTAAGGTATCTGGCTCCATGAGAAACACCATGACTTTGAATCTTGTGTGGAAAAAGGCGTACTATTTTAGGGACAGTAGTTGTACTGTGATGTGACTGGATATATTCTTTCCCTCAGCATTTTCTTATTAAGGCAGTTTCTGTCTCAGTGTGTTAGTTGATCTTCAGGAGAAAAGTACAAATTCTAACTTGATGTATTCAAAATTTATTTGTGAATCTACTTTTATAGTAGCTTAATACAGTAAGTAGAACCCTCGTGAAGAGGAGGTCAGTTACTGCACAAGTTTTTGTTTACTTGAAAAGGGTATGGATATAAACAGGGACCTCATACAGCCATCTGGACAAGAGATCTGAATACTCAGATTAGTTTTGCTAGGCCTTTTCTGCATAACCTGCTTGTTTTAGTGGAGTGAGACTAAATTCCTTGCATTGCTATCTATGGGTGTAGCCTTTCCAAGTTCTGATTTAGTTGTGGATGAACTCCTTTCATTTTGGGGGAGCAGGCCTGGCAGTGACCTTTAGTGTTTTGTTTTCAAGTTGAGTGAAAAAACAATTTGGATTTTAATCTCTGTTGCCTGCTATCTGAGCCATGTTTTAAAACTGGCATGAATAAATTTTTCTGTGTAAGAGCTTGAACATCAGTGTAACTACTTAGGCTAAAATGTTATGGAGAGCAAAATGTTTACTTTGACCTGTGAACTTGTTGATCTTTGTCTTAGCTGGTATCTGTTGTACATGTCTCAAGCTCAAGTGTTTTCCTGCATAATATGTGCAACTTGATAATTCAGTTAAGACAGAGGAGTGGTCAGTCTTGTTCACTGGGTCAAAAGCTGAGAGGGTGGTAGAACATGCCCTAAGAATTTGGAGTAGTTGCCAGTAAAATTGCCTGTTTTTGTGGTGTGGAGTCACTAGAGAGGTCTCAGCCACGTGCTCACAGAGTGACAGTAGCTGAGG
This sequence comes from Picathartes gymnocephalus, assembly GCA_013390045.1. Taxonomy (NCBI): domain Eukaryota; kingdom Metazoa; phylum Chordata; class Aves; order Passeriformes; family Picathartidae; genus Picathartes; species Picathartes gymnocephalus. The sequence goes on from WEKY01058196.1 coordinate 79,039, forward strand.
CTGAACAGCACCTCCTGGCAAGTTGTTTAACCACCCTCGCAGTAATAAAAAAGGTGTTTTCTCATGTTCAGATAAGTTTCCCATGTTTCAAATTTGGTCATCGCCTCTTGTCGTGTTACTGGCTTCACTGAGAAGAGTCTGGCTTCATTTTCTTTACTCTCTCCCATTAGGTACTTAAAAACATTGATGAGAACCCTCTGAGGCTTTTCTCTTCCAAACTAAACATTCCCAGTTCTCTTAGCCTCTTCTCAGGTGAGAGATATTATTGTCCCTTTTCTGGGTTCCCACCACTAAGTCCATCTCTTTCCGTGTAATGGGGAGCCCCATACTGGACCTAGCACTCCAGGTGTGGAGGAATGACTAGAACAGAGAACAGGATTGGCTACATTTTAAAGATATAATGCCTGCTAAATACTGTTACTCCCTTCTAAATTAATTTTCATGATTTAGATTTTCTTACATGAGTTCATATGTGACCGTTTATAATCGTCAGTGCATTAAAACCAAAATGCTAATGCTAAATCAATTTTTTTCCATCCTTTTTGGTATTGGTATGTCTCACTATAGTTTTAAATTTTTTTGAGGAGGTAATCTTCAGTAGTAAATTGAATCTTAGCAAATCCATTTCTTTATTCAAGGGGAAGTGGGGTACATGGAGATGTATACACGTTGTGTGATCCAGAATTGTGATTGCTGCTTGAACAGGCTTATGAGAGATAGTTTAAACTCGTTAACATGGGCACTGTTTAGAAACATACTGGCAACAACGTGGGTGACCTTGGTCACATAGGGCTTCTGTGTTCATGTTGACTTACTTGCGAAGTGGATGAATTGTAGCTGAAAATTTTGATACAACGTAGACATGCCTCAAGTGGTAAGCCAGTTTTGTGATATATGGAAGGAAATTAGAGAGAAATGTCCTCTTGTAAATGTGATTTAGTGTAAATCTTATAGTAAGATACTATGATTTAGTACTTAGGAATTAGTACTAAGCTAGATGAGCCAAGGCTAACTCAAAATTGTTTTTGAAAGTATGGAAAAATATTGTTTTAAGCTAATAGAGCCATATGTTGCATAATGTTTAGTAGCTGTAAAAGGGAAAAGTAAGGCCTTAAAAGTTTGTTACATTGAATGACTGATAACTCTATGGTGGTAGGAGGTTGTTTTTACTGTTGTAGAAGGACTGTTGCCCGTCAGGACAACTGAAGTTTTTGAAGAAAAACAGGCAATTCTTTTAAGTAAGTAATAAAAGATTCTCAGATTTTATATCTGCAAGCAAATAATGTGCAAGTGATTACCTCTAGATAAGCAATACCAGATTTCACCTACAAGTCCGGAAGCTAGTTGTCTAAATGCCAGCACATCTGCCTTCAAGTTGCCTGTAACTCTAAAGTGACTGCACCTGCAATAATCTGCAGTGGGTCCCAGCTGGGAAGGTGGTGGCCAGGCCAAAAATCTAGGGTGCGTGTCGTGTCTCTCTGTGCTCTGTTGTAGACAAACTGGAAATCATGAAGAAACCATTTATTGTAACTGTCTCGAATAATTCTGAAACTATAGATTGTTTTTCATTAAATCTTTTGAAAAGATATGTGGTACTTTTGCAATGAGTTTATAGTAGATATGTAGTGTGTTATTCCTGGAATGTTTCAGTTCCAATGGACAGGCTGCCCAGGCACTGAGTTTGCTTAGTTCTCTTGGGACATGTTCCCAACCTTTTCTAAACGTGAAGATGTGTGCCATCTGCTTTTGTTGTCATTTCAGTACTCATCTCCTTTCCAAAAATAGCCCTTGTGTTAAATAATTCTGACTTTCATACGTCTTGTAAAGCATACTGCTGTTAATTTATTTCCACAGACAAATTGTAGCATTTGTCATTACTCAGTTTTTCTCAAAACTCGTTAAAAGTCCCAATCACTCTCCTGTTTTTAATGTTCATATGACGTATGATCTGGATAATTATTCTGGCATTTGGTGTGCTCTTACTGAGATGTGCAGTTATGAACAAAAAGTGCACAGATCTAACAGAATCTTCAGTAAAAACTGGAAATGAAAGGTTTGTTTTAAACAGTGGTTGTATGTGGTGAAAACAGCTGCATTGTTCACCATATTGTGTAACTGAGCCATAGTGAGTCTTTGCTGTTGTAACCTGGTCTGATATGAACCTCCCTGATTTCGGTGGGGGTTATATTAACTTTCTCACAACCAGACTCAAATGTCTTTGGCCTCAGTGAATGCTTGCATAGTTGATACAAGCGCAGGGCTTTACACATTCTGGTCATTGTTTTCTAGTAGTTTAGATGGCTCAGACTTGGGACCTTAAACTTGCACACTGCTTTCCTAAATTAAAATACTTGTCTGAGTCTCAAGTGTAAGTTTAAATGCGAACCAAATGAACTGTATGAGAACATGAGTGGTGAACAATTGTACTGAACAGTAGAAGTTGCCAAGATATTTTTCTCACATTTACTTGTGTATTTCAACATATTAAGAAAAAAATTTAAATGTAAGTCCTTTTTCCACTGGAAGATATAGGCACTTAATAAAGAGCAAAAGGTTTTTTGGATGGGTAGTGTTCATATTAAAACTATTATTAAAGCATTATTTGTTGTCTGAATATATGTTGTCTCTGTGATTAACTAGTGCTCTGAACTTTATTTAAATGTATTTGATTTAGTAAGTGTTGTATAAGGGAAAAAAAACCCCCAAACATTACATTTCTGAGACAGCTTGAAAAGCAGACTGATTTTCCAGATGCTCATCATTTTTCATTTTGTAAAGGGCAGCTTCTTAAGATTGAGTGCTGAATTTGTGTGTTTTCAAATAGAGATTGTTATTCACAATCTGGCCTGCATCTCTACTGGCCATTCCATGTGAATTTTTGCTCTCTCTGACTAGCTGAATTGGAGTACATAGCCAACTTTTGTAAACAGAAAAAGTGCTATAATTTAGCATCCATATTTTTAAAGATTGAAAATAGCAATAATGACCAAGTATCAGGAATATCCTACAGAAGACAGACACATCTATATTGATATTTAGTAGCCGATGCCTAGCAAATGTAAACCTTGCACTAAAAAAGCACTGACTTAGGAGTTTACACCAAGAATCTTCATTTTTTGATCTTTCCCACAGCTGAGCCTTATAAGGCTTTATATTTCAAAAACCTTTGAAGTCCATGAAAAGCCTTCTGTTGATTTCAGCTGGATCGGGTCCATGTATGAACACTAGGTCCATGCAGCCTTTATCAACTAAGTGGGGTGCTGTGGACTTGTGTCCCAACTCCAGTTGTATTCGTTTTTCAGTCTTTTAATGCCCAAGAGGTCACAGGACACAGAGATGGAGAACTGGGGGTGTTGAAAGGTAAGTGGACCCTTTAAACTTGAAAGTAGAGTACTGTTCCTTTCATCTCTGATTAAAAAGAATCACACATTCTTTCCATCCACTGGAAAGAATATCAGATATTTCCAGATTTGGGGAACAACCCCAGTTGGAACTTTTAATTGAATTTCTGTTGTCTTCTGTGAACAACATTTTCCACCAATGTGTCTCTAGACTGTCAAAGAGATATGTCATCAAAGTTATGTACATACATAATATGTACAAATGTAATTACATTCCTGTCAAAAAGGAGAGGCCTGTCTCAAGCTTGTAAAGGACATGACTCCCCTGGTCAGCAGCTGAGATTCCTGAGGAGTGCATGTCTTCAGAACTTGTAGGAGAAGCAAGAAAAGGGACAGAGTCTCAGAGTGGAGAAAGGTGCAGATAGCTGAACTCCAGCAGACTCACAATGCTGGAAGGAGAAATTATATGAGAGTACAGGGCACTGTAAAATTTCCTGTGACACAATTAACTGAAATTAAGGAATATGGAAACAGAGAACAGATGTAATGGGTCTGTAGGAAGAGCCGTTTGTAACTGTTTCTTGTGAATATTTTTTATTTATGTTCTTTCTCAGCTGCTTGAAGTTTTACTTGGTTAAATATTTTAATTTTTCTTGTTTGTAACATAGTAAAAATGTTTTGAAAACCCCTTTTGTCTTCATTGAAGAGGTCAGTTACAGGAAAAGCCTCTTCGAAAATCCACAATGAAGTTCTAGCTGACGTGGTCTTTCACGTCAGAATTTAGAAAAACTGCTGCCACTGTAATTCCTCAAGTGGTCACAGCTGAAACTGCAAACCTGGCCAAGGTGGTGAAGGCTGGTTTTTTTCTGCCTGTGAGGGCTGCAGTCTGACTGTTATGGACCCTGTAATAAGATAATATGAGGGAAATAGGATTGCTTCAGAGCAAATGTCTTCTGTCCAGAGAGTCAGAAATTGAGGCTGATGGTGAAGATTGGATGAGAATAATGTACTCCTTCAGTCTAATGCAAATATAATTCAACCTTCCTTGCTGTTCTTATGAGAATATAGATGCATAGTTCTGTTTTCCTTTTTTTAATGGATTACTCTTTATGGTAATTATCTTCACATTAATTTATATTTAAAAAAAAGAAAAACAATCTCAGTTCATGTACATGAGTGTAATTTTTCAGCTAGTGATTTAGGCCATGAGCATAGGGCAATATATCATTTGTATTTAACTGATCATGCTTTTTAACTGCTAATGACTGGAACATTCCAGTCAGGCCTCAGGGCATTTTTGGACCCGGACATGAAAAATTCATTTTTTTACCTCAGTGCTATAAGACTTTGGGTTTCCTTTGAATTTAGCACATGGCTGAACAGATATGTGAAGCAGCAAATAGTGAGGACGGGGTGATAACAGTGTGTTATGATGATGATGTTCTAATACAGTGACTATTTGTCATTCTCTTCCCCAGAATTTGTATCCCTATATATAAACTATTTCAACAATGTGGCTTTTTTTTTTCTTTTGTGATTAGGTGATGGTTGTAGCTCCTTTGACAACAATAAAATCATGTTAATGTGTAACTACAGCTAGACAATAATGAATCACACCATTATCTGCCCCTGTTTTAATTAGTTACAAAAAGTGTATAATATGTTGACATTTAATTTGTACCTAACAATTTTGGGAAGGGAACTGGAACTAAAAGAGCTTGAGGCTTTCTTCTGTTTTGAAATTTCCTTGAAATATCCATGCAGCTGTGAACTGAGATCAAGAATTAGCCAAGTATTGGTCAGTCTGGATATGCAGTAGGTGGAAGAAACATTTGGGATTAGACAAACTGACACAAAGAGGTAAAAATAATCCAATTAATGAAGTGTGTGTCACTTCATATAGTACTTAGTAGCAGCTATGGGACATGTTTGTCAGAATAAATAAGGAAAGAAGATGTGGATTTTTACAGCTAGGAGCTTATTGCTGGATGTTTTCTTTGAGTTAATAAGTTGAATACACAATGTGAAAGACTGGGCTTTTGGTAAGTTTTATGGGTTTTCTGTCCAGTGGATCCTCACTGACCAAGTGGAGTAGAAATGCATACATGCTGCACATGCAGCATGTTAGTTCATCTTGTAAAAGATTTGGTTTATTCATAGATTAACACCCATGTACTTGAGCACTGGACAGCATTGGAGCAAAATTTCTGGTGGCAATTAATCTGCAACAGCAAACAATAATTATTTCAAGTCTTCTTCCTGTGTTCAAAACTGTCCTTTCCTTACGTAGAAAAAGCAGCAATGTGAACTAAACTTGAAAGCTGAACTTAACCTCAGCTGTTTTCTGAATTGTAGAAAAGAGTGAACGTTTACAGTTTCCTAAAGGATATGCTGGCTGCCTTTGCTTTGGAACAGAAAACACGACTCGGTTAGTTTTAAAGAGTGAAGAGCTTTACAAATGAATGTAGGGTAAGCTCACGTTGTTTTCTTTAGCTGAAGATCTTTCATATTTCTCACTGATACTCATTATATAATTAATAGTTTAAGATAGGATTTTTCTGGAGCTTTTGTTTCTGGCCTGAGTCTGATATCCCTACACTTGATAGTAATGTCTCCAACGGTTTCAATGGAAATAAGCTTAGGCCAGTGAAAATTTACTAGAAAGATCTGTTTAGAGTTTGTAGACAAAAACAAGGAAGTTCTCACTATGCTGTTTAAAGACAACTTGAATTTATTAAATACCATCTTATTGTATCATGACATCTTTCTTTACAATTCAGAGTGGTAGTAAATAATACTGTGCCATTAGGACAAAGTAAAACTAAATTGCCAGTTATATGCTAGATGTAAAGCACCTTCAAATATTTTTAGAAGAGTTTCTTTCAGATGACAAGGGAAGGTAGAAGCAATTTAATGTAACCAGAGCTAAGTACCACTAAAGACAGAAGACAGATTTTTTTTTTTAAAGATGAGGTATTGCCCAGTTTCTCATTGTTACTCCATGTTTCCAGGTACCTCAGGGATTCCAAAGTATCCCTGTAAGTTTCATCAACAGGCATGTCTTGTTCTCTTAATAATAGGAGCAGATGTCAATTTTTTATGCCTCTCAGATGCTTAGTCATACCTAGTAGATCCATCTGGTATAGATCGAGCCTCAGTTAACTTGTTCTCACCCATGAACTTCCCACTGAGAAAGTAAATCGAGCAGAGCTCCTCAGTCCAATGAAAAGGAAACTTGAATATTATCAATCTACTTGTAGTACCAGAACTCCCTTCACTGTCTTTCTTAATTGCTTTACACAGCTGAGAAGGCTGGTAAAATGGAAGGAAACTTTATAATTCGGACAGAATTCCTGGAGCATACCGCCAGTATCAGAGACTTTCCAAAAAGGGAACAACTGAAATATTTGTCAGTTCTGCAAAAAAAAAAGAAAAACGGTGATTTAAGAAAGAGAAACAGAATCTTAATATAAAATGCCTGCTGATAGTACAAGTTATTGACAACTGGTATTAACTGCAGTTTTGCACGTTTTATGAGCTTAAGGATATATATTACAATGGTTTTCTTTTGTGGCGGTTGATTTAGATTAAAGATGTAAAAGCAAATGCTAGGCTTCAGAACTGGTGTGATCCTTGCAGTGGAATTCTGTGAAATTCCATATCCAATTGTTTACATTAACTAGGGGCTTTAAAATGCTGTGGCTTGGGTAGGGATTTAGGCTCTGCTTTGACATCTCTCATGTTACAAGCCTTTCAATAACTTCAATGCAAATTAACCTGATTTAATATTTAACTCTTTCACCTGGTGCCAGAAAGGTCTGAAACATGATGGACGTGTCAGCAAATGCTTGTTCTGCATAACAGCTACATCTCTGGTAACCATATGTGTTAATGACAAATGCTTCAGTCCTGCCTTGAAGAGAGATTTATTTTCTTTTTATCGTATGTCTTGTTAGTTATAAGACTGTATTCTAAAAACCTAGCATATGAAATGCTTTTCTGTTTGTGGGAAATTTTATGCCAATGTGATGAAGCAACATAAATCTTACACTGAAGATTGCCATTGAAGAAAGATCAAATTAATACCCCTGTACCTTGAATTGTATGAATAGTTTTAGTATATCGTTCTCAATAGAATTTAATGTTGATTTCTTCTCTCTCTCACCTGTCCTTCCACAGTCTTAGGTTGCTTGCAAGGTGGTCTAGAACACTGGAGTGCAGCAATTGTCCTATGGAATATAGATTTCTTGTAGCATACAGTTCTTAAACTGGAAAAAACCCCTAAGAAAACTGGAAGAATCTATTGTAACTTGCATTAAAAGGCTGTTTCTCTCAGGAATATACTGTCAGCATTGCAGGGCCAAAGGGTCCCAGCTAGGATCAGGTTAGCAGGTGTGTTAAATTTCAAGCAGAAAGACTCACCCACCCTTCAGTGTGCTCCTTCACCTGATGCCTGGTTTTCATCCAGTGTCAACATAATGTCATCACAACTTCTGCTGTTGTGAGAGCTATTACCATTCCTTCAAACAGCATAAAAATAAAAATGTGATCTGCACACAAATGCCAGCAGGGTTTACGGGTCTGGGAGCTGCGGAAAGACAGCAGCACTGACTGGTCTGGAGAAGGACATTGTGACTTCCTCCACTTGCATAACACAGTTAGGAGAAGGACATTCAGTAAGTGGTGTGATGTGTGGTATCTGAACAGGTGCTTCTAGCATCTCCTAGTCTTTATGACAGGCTTAAATTGGCAGCCCAGTCTGTTGGCCTTCTGCAGAAGTGAGAACTGGGTTGGGAAGGGACAGGCCAAGGACCAATACGATTTTTGTTGAGTTGTGCTTTAGAGATGAAACAATAAATTGTGAGTTTATTAAACTGCACTGGACAGCATTGAGGGCAAAATTTCCGGTGGCAATTAATCTGCAACAGCAAACAATAATTATTTCAAGTCTTCTTCCTGTGTTCAAAACTGTCCTTTCCTTATATAGAAAAAGCAGCAATGTGAACTAAACTTGAAAGCTGAACTCAACCTCAGCTGTTTTCTGAATTGTAGAAAAGAGTGAACGTTTACAGTTTCCTAAAGGATATGCTGGCTGCCTTTGCTTTGGAACAGAAAACACGACTCGGTTAGTTTTAAAGAGTGAAGAGCTTTGCAAATGAATGTAGGGTAAGCTCACGTTGTTTTCTTTAGCTGAAGATCTTTCATATTTCTCACTGATACTCATTATATAATTAATAGTTTAAGATAGGATTTTTCTGGAGCTTTTGTTTCTGGCCTGAGTCTGATATCCCTACGCTTGATAGTAATGGACAGGCCAAGGACCTGTTTGCTTTACTTGTTGCAGTGAAAGACTTTTTTTTGTGTCTGTGTGGTTTCTAACAATATTGTGTTGTTTTTGGTTCAGATTGCAGATCAGCTATTCTGTTTAAGTCAAAGGGTCATTTTTATTTGAAAAAGATCTCTAATTTCTGAATGGCCACAACCCTCTTGCAAATATTTCTAGGAAATTCCAGGTTTGGTGAGGTGCACTTCACTCACTGAGATAGGTCTTCTGTGGAAAATCTAAAAAAAATCCCCAAAGACTTTTTACACAACTGTTAGACCTCCAAGGACTGTCTTAATTTTTAGACTTTTTACTTTTGAGAGCTTTGCTATGCACGTCATAATTCCTCCAAAACATGATTTTTGTATAGAAAATGTTGCAAATATTAGTAGGTCTGTGGAGCTGGCAGTGAGACATTATGGTCAAATTTTAGACTGCATATTTCATCTGTAGGATTGTTATTTGTGCTAAGTTTTACTGCTGAGATTATACTTTACTACATGCTTTAAAAATATTAAAAGATAGTGAAACACAGTATTCATATTGGCAATGATGTTTATTGAGCTTATTGCCTTCAAAGAGGAAACACTTTATAGTAATACATCAAGACAATAGGAATAAAGACATGTTTGTCACAAATATTCTCTGTTGAGAAAGGTACTGCATGGAATTCATATTTTCATTAGGTTTTTTTTCTTTAAAAGGGAAATGAAAATATATGTGTTCATCAACTTGTGGTGGATATGGCTGCCACTGTCGCTTGAAATACTTAGTATCTTGTAAACTAGTAACTCATGCCAAAGAGAAGGGAAATGCATTCCTGAAATTTATCGTGTGAATTTCATGCAATTATATTGGAAATAAATAGGATGTTAAGCCCAAAAGTGTGAGCATATATTTTGATGGTACCTGACTCTGAGTCATAGTAACATGGCTACTGAGGAGCTGCTGAGTTTGAAGGACAGGTGTTGTATCCATACTCTTGCCAAAGTTACGGGTGTAGCATTTAATGGTGTCCCTCTCATACATACCAGAACAGAACAGGAGAAAATGAAGTAAAACATCACATGGCCAGTATGTAGTACTGTACAATGCATTTAGCAGTTTTTGTAATCAGAAATTACTCCATGACAATGCAACATGCATGGACTATTGCATGTTTGTGTAGTTTATGGTTAGACTATTTATAACAGGCATTTTAGTTGATATTAAAATGCATGGTTGGTATTATTTTTGTGTGTGTGTGGTTAGTTTCTTAAGGATGTGAGACAACAGAACCTTAAGCATTTTGCAAGTCCAGAAAGGAACACTGTCCTGACTGGCCCTGAAACAGTGCGGCTTTTGAGGAAAATTTAGTCTAATAGGAAGCAATGAATTACTAGTCTTGTGTGTTTGGGAGATGTTAGGAATGTCTGAGGTGCATCTACACATTGGTGTTTTAATGTGGATCAGAGTTTGCTTTGGGAGTGGGTCTCTTAAGTATCATGATCACCTTTTCTTTCACATCATGCCCAGTCCGAGAGTTGTGCAGTGGAAGTCTTCTGGATTAACGTAACTGGGAGAGATAATCCAGGGGGATCTAATGTGCTTTAGCAACTAATGGCCATTGTGTCCGTGGGACCAGACTAGAATTAGTTGAAGGAAAGGGGAAAGTTGAAATATGTATAGTGCAGACATCAAGCCCATTAAGCCCAGGTTTTTTGCTCAGTAGATGGGTTTCTGTGGTTCACATGACTTCCCAAGGAGTGTGTAGCTGATTCTGGAATGCTCTGTTGGTAGGTGGTGGAGGCAAATGCACCCTGGGATAAACATACCACATCACATGCTGTTGGGAATCATCCAGCTAACCAGTAATCTTATAATTATACAGAATAGGAATATGGACTATAATTTTCAGTTATAAATCAAATCGGCATTCAAAGCGGCATGCAAACATTTCAGAAACCTTGAATCCTACAGTATATTGTGAACCAGTTGTGTTTTTTTCAAATACAAAGTAGGTCGTGTATGTCTACGTTTATAGTGTATTTTACATAAGTAAGCATTACATTTTTAGAATGCATTTTGTTCTTTTTGGTGTTAATTTCCCAAGGCTACACTTCTGTCACATCCTTGAGCCAGTATATACTTTTATTATCTCACTATTTCATATGTGTAGCAAATCTACTTTATGGCACAACAGAACGGGTGCATTAGCATTTTGAAAGGGTGGGGGTTTTGAAATAGAGCTTACAAACAAGTAGTTGACAAGCTATCTTTTTATTCCCATATTCATGCTATTAGGCTAGTTTCTATTCACTTCAACTGGATTGCTTAATCCCAAAAAATGTGTTTAAAATTTGGCCCAAAGATGCTTTGAGGTTCAATATATAACTAATAAACTAATATCTTCAAGTTAGTGTCAGTGTATTTAATTCCTCCTTTTGCATGGAGAAGTGAAGTTTGTATCATCTGGTTTCTTTTACACATTGGTAAAAACTTCTGCTAAATAGAATAAGACCTCAGTTGAGATCAGTCTTAGAAGTGGTAAGAGTGAAGTCTGTGAAACCACAAGAAGGCAGTCATAACTCACAAGTGTGTGGAGACACAAGGATTCCTGTGGCTCATTTGTTTTTACAGCTTGTGTTTATCTAGTAGTTTTTCTGTGCATTTGAGAAGACAGCGCTCTAAAAAGAGGAAAGGTGTCCGGTACTTAGAGATGCAAATTTAATCCAAGCATACATGGTCTATTTTCAAAACTACTGATCTTTTGCTGTTTCACTGGTAGTGGCCTTTGAGTTTTGATGATTGTCTTTCAAGGAACCTACTAATGATGACAGCCAGAGAACAAATACTGTTGTGTCTCATGAGGTAGGTAATGGTTGCTGATTTTACTTAATTTCTTTTTAAATTACTGTGGTGTCTTTTTGGGTTTTTTTGGTTTTGTTTTTGTGGGGTTTTTTTTTTTTCCTTCTTTTTTTTTCTTTTTTCTGTTTTTGTTGTACGTGAAGTTGTGGCTTTTAATGTTCTGGTCTGTAATAGCAACAAAGGTTGACTTTGTATGAACTGTTTAGGAAATATCAATGCAAAGTTTAGGTCAGTATGGTTCTATTTGTAGCCATTCATCTACAAGAGGACCCACCATATCATTGTGATAGGAGCTAGCACATTAAAGATTATGGCAATGTCAGCATAAATCCAAAAGAAAACCTGACTAAGACTTTCTAAAAATTATTCGTGATATCCATTTTCTGGTGTTAAATCCAGATGTTTAAAATTAGATGGCAGTGTGAGTCACACTGTGACCCATGATAATTTAATTTTGGTTTATATTTGCAAACTGCAGTTATGTCAGAGAATGAATTTTTAGGCTGATCAGTTTAAGTGTTTCTTACATTCAGTCATTTCTTTAACTTAATTACTTTGTGTTAACCAGTAACCAGCATTGACTTTCCTATGGTTTTTATATCTGTGGTATAAAAATGGCTTCCTCTAAGGGGATTGTACATTCGATGTAGTTGTGAGGAATCACAGTGGATAGTTACAGTAACAGGTGTTTGTTCCAAAAAATTTTCTTACCTTCAGCTTTTTTTTTCTGGATACTGTTGCTCGTTGTGTTTTTCATTTTATTTTTTAAGAGTCATATGTAGTTTTAAGATGGAAGAGGAAATATATGTGGACAATTAAGCTTAATGCTCAATTTCTACATGTGTTTATATAACATAGTCAAAAAGTTATCTGATAGTAATATATTAAACAGTGTGACTAATACGTGCTAAGTGCTGTTTGATCTACCTTTTCTCACATTAGAGATCTATGCAGTATTTTTTTGTTGCTGTTTTTGTTTTGTTCTGGTAGGTTTTATGTGCTGTTTTGTTTCGTCTGTTTTGGGCAATCTTTATTTGGTTTTGATGTTGAAATTTTGCTTTATGCTTTTGCTAACTAGAATAGAGCCTAAGGACATTACTTATACATCAGGAATAAATGAAGATGTTATTATAGGCCTTAAAGCAGAGTCTTGTGCTGTCAGTCTCATCATGGGCTGGCTCCCAGGGCATCGAAAGCCAGGGGCTGGGGGTGACAATGCAGGCTATGGCCTCTCTGAGGGGAGCAGCCCCAAAGGGGCTGGCACCGGGTGGGCAGAGCTGGGTGCTGGTAATGGGGTCGTCAACAGCCTTAGGCATGGCAAAAGGGGAGCCAGGGTCAGGGAATGCCTGGGATAGCTGTGGGATGAGTGGGTTCATGGTGTGCTGGGAGAACTGGCTGAAGGTCAGGGCTCAAAGATTGTAGTGAATGGGGCCACATCTGGCTGGTGTCTGGTCATCACTGGTGTTCCTCAGGGTTCAATTCTAGGGCTGTCTCTGTTCTTTACATTTATCAATGCTCTGGATGCAGCAGGTGAACGCCACATTAGTGCAAGTTTGCTGATGATACCAAATTAAGAGGTGCTGGTGACTCTTTTAAGGGATGGGAGGTCTTGCATAGGGATCTAGATAGGTTAGAACATTGGGCAGTGTTTAATGGGGTGAAATTTAACAAGTAAAAAGTGTTGGATTCTGCATAATGCTGGGCACAAGTATAAATGGGCAGAGGAGGAGCTGGAGAGTAGCCCTGCAGAAAAAGATCTGGGGTGATGGTCAGCATCAGGCTGAATAGGAATCAGCAGGGTGCCAAAGCAGCCGAGAGGGCAAATCATGTCCTGGAGTGCACCAAACACAGCACCACCAGCTGCTCAAAGTGGTGATTATGCCACTGTCTTCAGCGTTGGTGCACCTCACTCACTCACAGAGTGCTGTGTGCAGTTCTGGGCTCCACAATTTAATAAGGGTGTGAAAGTCCTTGAATGCATCCAGAGGAGGGCAACAGAGCTGGTGAGAGGGCTGGAAGGCATGACCTGAGAAGAGTGGCTGAAGCTTTTGGGCTTGGCTAGTTTGGAAAGAAGGAGGCTGAGGGGTGACCTCATTGCTCTCTATCTGAAAAGGGGAAGTGGAGAGGAAGGTGCCGATCTCTTCTTCCTGGAATCTACTGACAGGATAGATGGGAATGGCTCAAAGCTACACAGTAACATTCAATTTATTATTTGTTGATGCTTACTTTTTTCAGTTTCATTCTTTATTAGAACCATTATAAGGCAACAGAAATCCCTTACTAAGAGATTATTTCCGTAAAATATAATGTACAATGAAATCAGAAACTATATAAAGAGTAAAATGTACTCATTTCTGTTGTTTGTGTTTCCTTTCTTTCTTTCCTGAACAGAAGCCAAGGAACCAGAATATTGCTGCTATTTTCTTGTATTTTATGAGTATTTTCATCTCATACTGTTCTTCTTCTATCCATGGCTTCTCCAGTGGATGGTCTTCAAACTTGAAATATATTGGAAAAGCATGTAGTAGAAACAATGCTAAAAATATGTTTGCATAAGTTGTCCTTGAAAGAGCCAGTCTTGTTTCTGAGGTGGACCTCACTACAGAACTTTGTAACCTTGCTCCTTCACCACCTCTAGCTCCATGTTTCTCCTGTTCATTTCTACAGAGTGGTTTGTTTCACTGGCTAGGTTTTAGTCTTCACTCTAGCCTGTTACTGAGTCATCTAAAAGTCCATAAGGGCTTAAATCTTCTGTAACTTGGTGAAGAACTTCTTGGGCAGGTGTTCATAGTGTTGTTTAACAGGATATCCTCTTTTCATTTTCCTGCCTTATTTTCAAAGAAAAATATGTTTCAATTATTTATATGCAAAAGGATAACTAAATACCAGAGCCCAGGAGAGGTGGTACTGTGGTTCCCCTGCCCATACACTTACTTCTAGTTTGTGTTTAATCTTGACCAGAAGGGCTTTGAGAAATAAATTTTTCTTTGGCATTTCCTATCTGTTGGTTTTGATATAGCTCCCCACTAAGTGTACAGACTCTTCTGAAATTCATTCCTAAGTGCATACTTTTGTATTTGGGAGCTGGGAAGCCTAGCTTGAGTTTGTTGATTCCATTTAGCACCTTAGTTCCACATTTCAGAACTGGGCCTGGGGAAACACAGCACTGACATAGATAAGTCCCTATCTTAATTTGTGTCATCGTGAACATGCAGTCAGGATATGCATGTCAAACACAAGTTTTACTTTACTTTTAATTTCATGCTGTTGAGATTTTTGAAAGGGTAAGGAAAATGTGTATTGGGAGCCTCTCTTTTGAAATTCAACATTGCAGCAGTTATTGATTTGTCTACTCAAATGTTCTGTTTTACTTCAGCAGTTACCATTACTTGAAAGGTTTCTTTTTATGCTTTTTTGTCATTTTGAAAGAATCAGTGAGGTTGTCAGGAGAGGCCACTTCTGAGACAGTGGTTTCACACAAATGTGTGTTGAAGATTGAGCAGGGGAGAAGAGACTTCCAAAACTGATAATAGATATACAGCTACTGTCATAGCAGACTAACTGGCTAGTTAATTTTCATAGGTCATCTCTTGCATTTCAAAAGAAGGTTTGTATCTCCTAGCATAATTATGGACAGAGATGTAAATTAAGTAATTTTATACTGTTGTTTTTTGCCATTGCTTCAATTAAAGACCAGTTTGTACTTGCTTGTGACTTTTACTAGCTTTTTCTCCTCATGGGGCCCCCTGTAGATAGAAGAAGATTGATTTTTCTTGCTACTCTACATGTATTTTTTTCCTTGCAAGAGATGCTGCACAGCTTTCCTTTTTTCAAGGCACAGAATATAGATGTTTGTCTTAACTGTTTAGGACCAAGGGCATTTGTAGCTTACCAGAGGAAAGCAAGTGTGCACAAATACTTGCTGAAATGAATCTTGTAATATGATCTTGTAATCCTATGAGTCTTGTAATATTTATCTATTTTTTTGTTGTTTATTTGTTTTCCCCCCGTCCTGTATTTTCTTTTGTAAGCTCTTTTTCTTGTACATGTCAAACACCCCTGGTCTTTGAAGGTCTGAGTCTCAAAGTTTGTCTGTAGTTTCCTTCCTGGCAGACTGAAAATGTGTGGGGCTGAGGTGGTGACCTGAGTTCCTCAAATCCATCTCCTATATGCTGTTGGAGACTGCTTCAGTTTCCTCTGCCTGACGTCTTTCATATGATGTGTCAGGCCTGGGAAGATGGGATACTTGGTGTTTGTGCCCTGTTGAGTGCAGTTTGGTGTCTTCAGTATGCAGATTAAGATGCTTCAAGGTTGCCCAGGAGATACGCTGTGCAAGGCTTATAAATGGGCAGGAACAGTGGTATTTAACTGGTCCTTGAGGCCATTTCTGCACTGCAAATTAAAGCCACCACTAAATTCTAAGTGAAAACTCTCATTGGCATATGTCAAATCAGAATTGGCTTTGGAGAAAAACAGACATGAGGGGACTGAGTATGGAATGTGGAAGCATGTAAAATGCTACAGATAAAACACAAATTTCTGATTATTTGAAGCTACGGTTTCAGCCAGGTACACTGGTATGAGCAATAATCACAGCTGCATGTTTGTGATTAACCATTCAGAGTGGAGGAAAGTCTTCATTTAGCCTTTGTGCTTGCTCTGATACCTTGCTGTTCCAAGGAACCCTGTAGAATTTGCTTTTCCTTATACAATGAAAGACCATTCACATCATGTTAGTTTGTATGAAGCTGAAGTTGCTAAACAGTATTTTTACATTTTGATAGACTTCCTTTTTAACTTGAATACTAATAGTTTTTGGTAGAGAAGTGAAAACAGTTGTAGACGTTGAAATTATCAAGTGGGGACCCACACATCTGGACATTTATGGCTTTATTGTCTCAAGTAACAGATACTATTTAAAAGCAGAGGTGATTTTTCTAGTTCAGTGGAAAGTAGCAGTGTAACTGAAACAAAGTGGTGAGCTGCTACTAATCTGTTATTGCAATCAGCTACTTCTGTCACATTTTATGTGAAGAAGAAAGGGGGATAAATTGAAGTAGCACATAAAATATTGTTTTAACATTGCTGCTGGCTAGATTTGTAAATGGAAATAATAAATCCTAATACAGCATTGAGAGTAATACTAAAGGTTTCCCACTAGATTGTTATTTACAGCTATTGTAAAGTTTTATTTCTTTTACTTATGTCTCTTTTCAAAGGGGTTGGACCTGACATGGTGCTCATAGTTAGCTAATCTGATGCTAGAAAATCTCAGTTTTAGCTAAATTTTACAGTAATGACAGATAAAAATGGGATAAAATCAAGTAGTATTGCATTGTAATCTGCTGGAAGATAAAATAGATTTTCATAGAATAATGAAATTAAAGTGTATGAACTGATTGTTTTAAAATGTTCTTAAATAACTGCAAATAAGTGGAAAGGAGTGAAAAAGAGTGGATATGTCTTTATTCTCCCCATGGTTTCCTTGGAAATACAGGAATTGAACAGTTCCCATGACGGAGCATCCACCACTTTTATGGGCAGTCTGTTCCAATATCTCACCACCCTTATCATAAAAAGTTTCTTCCCTAGATCTAATCTACCCTTCCCTAGATCTCTCTACCCTCTCTGTTTTCATCTGTTGTCCTTTGTTCTGTAACTACAGGCCTTGGTCTCTCTTTCTTGTAAGCCCCCTTTATATAGTGAAAGGCTGCAATAAATTCTTTCTGGAGCATTCTCTTCTCCAGGCTGAAAAACCCCAAGTGTCTCAGCCTTTTTTGAAAGGTGTTCTGGTCCTCAGATCATTTTTGTGGCTCTTCGCTGGACCTGCTCCAACAGGTCCTTGACTTCCTTGTCCTGAGGATCCCACAACTGCATGCAGTTCTCCATGTGTGGCTCGTGAGAGCAGATTAAAGGAGGATGATCCCTGCCCTTGACCTGCTCGCCACGTTTTGGAAGCTTTTGTGAACATGTGACTACACACTTGTATGATGACGTGCACAAACATGATCTTTTTAAATGTTCACAAAGAGAGATCCAGCTTCAAAGCATAGGCTTCATAGTTGTGATAGCAAAACACTGTATTCAAGCGTACAAACTTTGCTGAAATTAGAGCACAATGCTGCAGTTTTGGAAAACTATTGTGGTTGTCTCTGTTACAATGATTCTAATGTATCTATTTCTCCTTCTGAAATGTACATTGACAGAATAATTTCTACCTTATCTGTGTGAGTTTTATACATAAAAAGTAATGAATTTTGCTTAAGAGCCAGCTGGCAACTAAACTTGATGTGCTCACTGAGTTGATCTGTGGGTTGGGACTGGGGAGAGTGTCAGAACAGTAAAGGTGGAGAAACCTCATGGGTTGAGATAAAGACGGAAGCAAAAACCATGCACACAAGCCAAGCAAGGAATTATTTCACTGTTTCCCATGGGGAGGCAGATGTTCAGCCATCCTCTTCGTCATGCATAGTGGGACTTGGGAAGACAAACGCCATCACTCCAAATATCCATCCCTTCCTCCTCCTCCCCTTGGCATTATATGTTGAGTATGATACCATATTGTATGGAATATCCCTTTGGTCAGTTGGGATTTTGGGATCATCTGTCCCAGCTGTGTCTCCTCCCAACTCCTTTTGCACCCCTAGCCCTCACTGGTGGGATGGGGTGAGGAGCAGAAAAGGCCTTGATGCTCTGTGTCAGCACTTGTAAGCACAGCTCAGCAGTAACAAAAACATCCCTGTGTTATCAACACTGCTTCCAGCACAAATCCAAAGCACAGACCATACTAGCTACTGTGAAGAAAATTATGCCAGATGAAACCAACATATGTATATTATTCCATTATTTGCATCACTCTTTAATAAAAAAAAAAAAACCCAAAAAACCAGAAAAAAAACCCCAAAGAAAACCAAACCAAACAAAAAAAAACCCCAAAACCAACCCCCCAAAAAAGCATTAAAAAAGGAGAGAGAGAAAAAGGTATAGTGCTGATATATTAGTGCTTTGCATTCTGGCCTACCTGAATTCTTCCTCCTCGGAAACTGATTCCCAGGTCTGTAGTCAGTGCCAACAGTGAGGGTATACTGCAGTCACATTCTCAGGGAATACCTTGCCTAATTTCTATGAAAGGGTGTCCTTCTACTGCCTCATAGACTGACAATTGTAGTCCAGTTCTGAACAATAAACTTAGCAGAATCTTCATCCATTCTGTTTCCAGAGTATGAACTTATAAATGATGGAAGAAATTCATACATATAGTGTCCAAAGTACATCAGCTTAGGATGTGTTGCAGAGTTTGTACCCAGTTTCTCATGTTCAGTCATTTAGGTCTTCCTGATGTTTTATCAATCTTGCACTATACAGAAAGTAAATCATCATTTTGTTTCATCTTTTAACACCACAAACATACACTTCTGAGCTGTGGGGTTTTTTAACCAGGAAATACTGTTTCCAAAATTGACCCTTCAGAAACGTCTCAAGAAGAACAGCAAGTTGCTCTTTGTCCCTGTGCCAGTTTCATACTTCTCATAATGTTTTCTTTTCCTTTACCTTAAATCATTATTTTGCATGTTATACTTTATTGGTTGTTTTACTGCAGTCAGAATAAATCAGAGTTGTAGTGTTTCCTTAGCTCAGAAATGCACTTTATTATCAAAAATATGAAATAAAACTGGCACAGGTGACTTTAGGAAAACTCATGTTGCATTCAATTGAATTTCCATTTACTTAAAGGTTGTTCATTATCTTTGCTTGACAATTTATTATAAGTGTTGTGCAATATTGAAATGCAACTAATGGACTTTTCATGAATCGCTACTAATCTATATGAATTCCTTTAATGCAAGTGTTACCTTTTGTCTACTGCTTAGCAATTCTAGACAGTAAGTGTTTATAGAGATGGACTAAAAGATGACTTTGGTCAGTTTTCCACCAAATTTGCCTGCTGAAATGCTTTCCTAACTTTATGTTCGCTTCACACTTGTGCAAGCCATTAATTCCACACAAGGGACTGGGAGTCAGGATTGGTACTTACGTTCAGTTACAGCATCATTCTCTAAGCAGAACTGGGTGGTGTATTCCATTTAAATATGTTAGGGTGAACATGTTGAGCCTGAAAGAAATATTAATATTCATGTATATGTCCTTCGTCTTTCAGAACAATGGGTCACTTGCTTGGTGCCAGAATCATAAACAGTGTTCAAAGGTAAGTTCTGTTTCTTCCTCTCTCATTCATGTTACCTATCTGCTTTCAGTCTCTTGTCTGTAGATTAGGTACTTTTCTTCTTAGCCCGTTTTCAGAAGTGTCTGTTTTTTATTTGGAAACTGACCTCAAATAAAATATTGAAAATTAAAACCAAGTGATTTACTCTTTCAGGATAAAGGAACCATATTTGAGGATATATGTCAAGCGTAGTTAAACCAGCATAATTCTGTCATTTTAAGAAAGATTACACTGGCTGGAAACTGGTGTGTCATTTGTGGGTTTTCAGTATTTTTGGTCAGAAGAGAGTAAAACTGTCAATAACTTTAAAATCTTCCTCCAACAGCACCAGGGTATTTCAACATTCAACATTTCATTCAGTTTGGGTATTTAATTTTTATCTTGAACCTGAATTTCTCTCAAAGTATTCTTGATACAACTCCCAGTAACTCTACTGATGCCCCTTTCCCATTCTATCACTTTAACCCCAAAAGCCTAAAGGGTAGGTGAGCTAATTGTTAGCTGATTCTCCTGTGTAAGAGTCTTTCTATGGTGCCTGGATGGAAGGAGCAATGATTTGTGAGCTTTAGCGGGTTAACTGGAATTGCACCTTTCTTGCTGACTGTTCATAAACATCATGGAAGCTGCATTCATTGGAAATTTGCCTGAAAATGCTTGAGGTAATGTTTTTGTCTAAGCTTCCTAAAAATGTATTTCTACAATAATTTAGGCCTTTTAACTTCAATAATTATTCTTTATTCGTGAAGGTTGTACTGAAAATGGAATTAAATCTAAGTGGCATTGTTCTGTATTGTTTCAATAATGCAATCTATGTTAAATGCTGATGCTAACCCTCGATTTTAACACATGTTGATTTCTTGTGTACATTTAAAGAATGAGATTACACATTTGCTCATCTAGCTTCTGTTGACATAAACAGGATTGGAAATGGGCCAATTTTTTGACTATTCCATTGCGGCCTAACTAAATAAAACTAAGTTGATTGCTTTTATCAGTATTAAAATCCAGGGTATAACAGTGTCAATATAAGAAAAGAATGGAACATTTCCTACTAGCTGTGCCACATTGCTGAGGATTTCACTTCTGCAGTGAAATCTTATAATTCTTCTTCTTGAAAACCCCAAAAAGATGTGCAAAGGATATATTTCATGATAACTGAATTGCTTTTGCAGGAAAGCATGAGGCCTTGTTCCACAGTGATCCTGATACAATTTTTAAAAAATTTAATTACCAAGGCTACTGCAGTAAATAATCTGAAAGGTTTTCCAATGGTTTGTGTCTGCCCAACAAAGAAGGAATCATACAAGAAAAGTAATACAGGTTTTAAAGCAGAGCAGAGGTTATAGGAATATCGCACTGACTCACTCCCTAGTTTATTGAATCCACATAAGATGTGTATAAGCTGTTATGAATTTTATCTTAAAATCGTATCAGTATCTTGAAACCAGTGTTATAATGCTACAAATTAGTATTATATTGTATTACTAAGCAATGATATTTTAAGTTTTAAATTATTTAACATGTACTTTACAGTCGTGTTACCCTATGTTTTTCATTTTTTCTTAGGAATGTAATATATTTTCCTTAAGAAAGCAGCTTTGCCATATTTAGAAAATAAATAAATATAAACCTGGTCAAATTGTTAGTAGAGCTGAACTTAAGCATAATGTTGTCTTTTCAGGATGGCTTTGATTTTCTCTGTTTTGCAATGCAAAGTTAACCAATTGCTTTAGTGAACTGAAATTTTCAAAGTGATGCAAGGAATTCAGTTAACGTTTTCAAAATGCAAATTCCTTTCACTGCTTCTCAGCACCTTGGTGGAGGAGGTTTATGAGAGTGTGACAGGTAGTGGAGGATTCCACAAGGAATGATGGGCTGCTCAACCTTACTACAACTAACACGGAAAGCCTTGTTGGAGGTATAAAGGTTGGGGGCAGCTTTGGCTGCAGTGATCGTAAGATTGTGGAATTCAGTATTGGGCAAGAAGGAGGCAGGGCAGCAAGTGAGATAGTAAGCATGGATTTCAGGATAGTAAGCTTTAGCCTCTTTAGGGGTCTTCTTGGAAGAATCCTATAGGAACAGATCCTGTGGGGAAGAGGAGTCCAGGAGAACTGGTTGATCTTAAAGCATCATTTCTGCAAGGCTCAAGAATGATGCATCCCGAGGAACAAGAAATTGGGCAAAGTGGGCAAGAGATCTGTGTGGATAAATAAAGAACCTGTGTCATTTCTTAAGTGTAAGTAGGAAATACAGAGGAGATGGAAGCAGAGTCAGGCCACTTGGAGTGAATATAGAGAGGTTGTCAGAGTGAGTAGGAATGAGGCAAGGAAGACCAAGACACATCTGGAATTAATGGAATGGGGACAGTGGTAACAGAAGGCAACGAGAAGGCAGTTACTGAATGCCTTCCTTGTATCAGTCTTCACTGACAAGACCAGCCTTCAGGAATCTCTGACGCAGGAGACCCAGGTAAAGGAGAGTTGTAAGGAAGACTTCCCTTGGTCAAGGAGAATTGGGTTAGAGAACACCTTGACACCTACGAGTCCATGGGCTCTGATGGCATGCACCCACAAGTGCTGAGAGACCTGGTGAACACCATAAGGAGGCCAACCATGATCATCCTTGAAAGGTTGTGGCAATGAGGGAAAGTGCCTGAGGGCTGGAAGAAAACAAATGTCACCCCAGCCTTCAGAAAAGGCAAGAAGGAAGACCTAGGGAACTTACCAGCTAGTCAGCCTCACCTCAATCCCTGGAAAGGTGATGGAATTCCTTACTCTGAAGGCCATCTCTCTCGCCATGGATGACAAGTAGATTATCAGGAGTAGTCCTTGACCAACCTGATTGCCTTCTACAGTGAAACAACTTACTTGGATGTATGAGGGAATGCAGTGGGTATTGTCTACCTCAATTTCAGCGAGGCTTTTGACACTTTCTCGCAGTATCCTCATAAACAAACTTGGGAAGGGTGGACTGGATGGATTGAGAACTGACTGACTGGCAAATCACAGAGGGACGTAATTAGCGGCACAGAGTCTGACCTGTCACTTGTGGTGTACCGCACACAGGGTTCAATACGTGTTCATCTTGTTCATCAGCGACTTGGATGAGAGGGCAGATGCCTCCTCGTGAAGTTCAGTGACAACACAAAGCTGTGAGGAGTGGCTGATAGCCCAGAGGGCTGTGCAGCCCTTCAGAAGGGCCTCGACAGGGTGGAGAGATAGGCAGAGAAGAACGGCCTGAAATCCAGCAAAAGCAGGGGAAGAACAACCCTCTGCACCAGTACAGGGTTGGGTTGAGCTGTAAAGCAGCTCTGTGGAGAAGGACCTGGGGGTGCTGGTGGACAACAAGCGTCCATGAGCCAGCAGGCCAGAGGGATCCTGGGGGCATTGGGAAGAGCCAGAGGGATCCTGGGGGCATTGGGAAGAGCACTGCCAGCAGGGAGTGATCCTGCCCCTCTGCTCAGCCCTGGTGAGGCACATCTGGAGTGCTGTGTCCAGTTCTGGGCTCCTCAGGGCAAGAGAGACACAGAGCTCCTGGAGCAGGTCCAGTGGAGGGCAACAAGGATGGTTAAGGGACTGGAGCATTTCTGCTGTGAGGAAAGGCTGAGGAAGCTGGGATTGTTCAGCCTTGAGAAGCAGATGAGGTTTGCTCTCAGTTGTCTATCTGAAGAAGGGGTGTCAAGAGGATGGACCCAGGCTCTTCTCAGTGGTGCCAAGGACAAGAGGCAATGGACAGAAAGTGATGCACAGGAGGTTCCACCTGAACATGAGAAAGAATGCCTTCCCTGTGTGGGTGATTGAGCACTGGAACAGGTCGCTCAGAGAGGTTGTGGAGTCTCCTTCACTGAAGATATTTAATAGCCATCTGGACTCAATCCTGTGCATGTGCTCTGGGATGACCCTGCTGGAGCAGGGAGGTTGGACTGGCTGACCAACAGTGGTCCTAGCCTTACCCATTCTGTGATTCTGTTAAATATCTCAGATGACTGTGAACAGAAAAATATGCACAAACGATTTCACATTAAATTTAATTTAGTAAGATCTCTGCAGAAGTCTGTTTTGCAAGATGAAGCACAAGAGAGCTCTTGAATGCTTGCTGTGTTTTGACACATGTAATTTCAATATGTTAAAATACTTCATTATAATTAGGACAACTATAGGATTATTACATAAATTGTCTTTTTTTGTTGCAATAGTTTCTAATTCACTGCCATCACGCACTCCTCCTTGTCTACTGGCACAGCATTGAAGCAGACTGAGGGCTTTCTTTTTTTGATTCTTGTCAATTGACTGGTTGCCTTCCACTGTTGAGATAAAATTGGCATTGTGGTCGATGAAATTCGTGAACTTTTTTGGAAAAAGACTTGAACCCAAAATTTCTTTGTCTAACTTCATTCACAGATCCATTGTTTTGTTTGAACTTAAGCTTATTGAGTTGCAGATGATTCCTTTCTAAGGGGACAGAGGGCCTAATATGTCAGAAGGTCTGCTGCCTTCCTGGGGCCTGGGTAGGGATGTCATCTGGAAGCTTCCTAATTGGGAGCAGTCCTGAGACTACTACTCATTACTGATCTTCCACATAGGGAGTGATGAAGTGGCAACACATAGTCCGAGGATGACCAAAAGGACTTCAGGGCCTTGGGATGTTTGGTAAGGGAATCTGAGGCACAACTTATGATTTCCTCTCTAGTTCCAGTTGAAGACAGCAACATTGGAAGGAACAGATGGTCTGAGTCTATTAATACATGGCTCTGTGGCTGGTATCACCACCAAAAGTTTGGGTTTTTTGACAATGGAATGGTCTGTGCAGGCATGCTTGTACCAGCCTTTCTCAGGGAGAAGAGTCACTTCTTGGGAGCCGGAGGGGCCCATTGACAGAGCCGGTTGTGACAGGGGAGGGGGGCAATATGAGGTTTGTGCCTGGCAAGCTGTGGGATGAGAAGCAAAGGTTAGAGGGACAGCATGGCAGTGAGGGCACTCTGCCAGTGACTCTGAAATGTGCTGGCCACTCTGGAACATACTTGCAGTCTTACGGAGACAAGCCAGGGATTCCTGATGGACAGACACCAACAGGGAAAGACTAGAGAATTACCTCAAAGGAATTAAGGGCCGTTCCTTTAGAAGGCAACATGGCTGACAGGTCAGCTGAGATGCCTTTACACCAGTGCATGCAGTGTGGGCAGCAAACAGGAGGAGTTGGAAGCCACTGTGCTGCTAGAAAGCTATCACCCTGTTGCCATTTCAGGACAAGGGGAATGGATTCAAACTGTGTTTGTGTAAAAGCATTTCACCTGTACTCTTCAGCCCTCCATGTTCCCAGGAGCCACCTAAATGTTTCCACTAGTGTTGACACCCTCATTAGGATTGGTACTACATGGTATAGAATTGTATGTGTACTGAGGTTCCATTCAGATTTGGTCTAGATAATGAAAGTTAAAATATAGCATTTATTTTCTTCTGCTTTACCAGTAGGTTGCTGGCAGCCTGTCGGACTTGCTGAGTAATGCAAAGGTGGACCCATAAATAACAGCGTGAAGAAGTAGAACTGCAACATGGAGAGACTGAAAAAGAAAGTGGGTGGATTGAGCTGGGCTCCGTATTTCTTAACACAATTGTTAAACCAGCACCTGGATCTCAGTCAGCTCTAATCATTCCTAGATACCACAGGGATAGAAAGCTTCTCTC
This sequence comes from Picathartes gymnocephalus, assembly GCA_013390045.1. Taxonomy (NCBI): domain Eukaryota; kingdom Metazoa; phylum Chordata; class Aves; order Passeriformes; family Picathartidae; genus Picathartes; species Picathartes gymnocephalus. Next base: position 104,458 of record WEKY01058196.1, read on the forward strand.
TGAGGAGAGAACCAGACAAACAGACACTCCCTTCTTTTTTTCCACATACATGACTACATAAAACCCCAGTTCCTGTTGCCAACGGCTGGTTCAGCAGAGGAATTGAAAATAGAACCTCTGCAGAGGTTATTGTCTGGTTGGGGAAAGACAGTCAAAGCTGGAAAGCGATGGCTCTAGTTTTCTTATGCAAGCTGGTCTAGTCTTCCATCACAGAAAAGTGTTTGGCAAAATATTGCAAAAAATATATTCATGTCTGTCATCTTCAGACTGTCTTTAAATAATATTTTGACATGGGTTATGCCTGTAGATAGGCAAATATGACCTACTGTAGCCTGATTCCTCCTTTTCACCTCCAACTAATCATATTTGTTATGATATATCAAACTCTGGGTTACATAACTGATTATTTTAAAGCATTAAAGGTGCTGGTTGTATACAGGATGAAGTAGAGTCTGTAATGTATAGATTTAATCTAAAACATAATTCAGCTTGTTTCCAACACAGGTAGTCAGTCAGCTTAGCTACATGATTATATGTACATAACTCATTAATACTGGATCTGTTCTCTCTAAATGGAAACATTTAGAAAAAAAAAAAGTCTTTTTTATTTTTGGATGAAATGGCAGCTGCTAGGGAGTGAAGAGTAGAATTAGGTCAGTTTTTAAAATAGTGTTGGTTGAGTATGCAGTATGTAAACCAGAATGTCTAGTCCTGCTGTTGAAAAATATTCATTCACACTTTTTGTTAGACATGTATTTCTAATTCGTTAAAATGACAGATCTAAGAATATTTTTTCTTTTTTTTAAAGAGAGATTTTATAATTAAAAGTCACATAATAAAATTTGTATGGATTCTAGCTCTTTTCTGCAAGCGTAATTCTCAGTGACATTACTGAGAAATTCTAAGAGTTATGTGTTCAGTGTTGAGAGAGAAGAATGTTGCCCAGATGTGGTTGTTATTAGGTTTGTGTTTTCTGGAGCTAAGCTTATACATTTTTACTTGAATTCCCAATGTTCATGAGGGTAGGAAATGCTATTATGGTTTTTATTCTATGTACAGATGCTGTTATCTGGCAGTTATGTTACTTCTGAAAATGAAATGTAGTTTACTTTGTGGGTTCAGAAGAAAAACAGAAGACACTTTTTCATGGCTGTATTTTTTTCCTTATGTATCTCTGCACACAGGGGAAGGGTCAGTTTCACGTGTCATATTTACTTTGACTGGTAACTTTTTCTTTATTAATCCACTTAATAGTTTGGGTTGGAAGGGATCTTAAAAGGTTATCTAGTCCAATCCCACTGCAGTGAGCAGGGTCATCTTCAACTGGATCAGGTTGCTCAGAGTCCCATCCAACCTGTCCGTGCATGTTTCCACGGATGGGGCATCTCCAAGACCCTGGGCAACCTGTTCCAGAGTGTCACCACATTCATCATAAAAGATTTCTTCCTTATATCTAGTCTAAATTTACCCTCTTTTGATTTAAAACTGTTACTCCTTGTCCTATTGCAACAGGTGCTGCTAAAAATTCAGTTCCCATCTTTCTCATAAGCCTTTCTTAAGTACTGAAGGGTTGCTATAAGGTCTTCCCAAAGCCCTCTCTTCTCTTGAAGGTGAAACAACTCTCACAGCTCTTCCTCCTGGAAGAGGTGCTTCTTCCATTTGATCATTGTTGTAGCCCACCTCTGGACCAGCTCTAACAGGGGCATATATTTCCTGTGCTGAGGACCCCAGAGCTGGGTGCAGCACTCCAGGTGGTGTCTCACTGGAGCAGAGGGACAGAATCTCCTCCCTCAATCTGTTGATCACACTGCATTTGATGCAGCCTAGGATGCAGTTAGTGGAAATGCACATGTGGGCTCCTATGCAGCTTTTCATCCACCAGTACCCTTAAGTCATTTTCCACAGGGAAGCTCTCAATCCCTTCATCTCCCAGCCTATATTGATACAGAGGATTGTCTCACCTAGGTCAGCACTTTGCACTGGGTCTTGTTGATCCTCATAAAATTGCCATGTTCCCACTTTTTTAGCTTGTCCAATTCCCTCTAGATGACATCCTGTCCTTCAGTCATGTCAGTCACACCACACAGCTTGGTGTCATCTACAGAGGGTGTTGATTAGGGCCCCCTCAGTCCTGCTATCCCACTGATGACGATAAGAAGCAGTACTGATGCCTGGGGTCTGGTGACCTCTAGGGAACACCACCCTCTGGATGAGACCAACCAACCAGTTTCTCTTCTACCAGAGAGTCCAACTATCAAATCCATCTCTCTTATTTAGAGAGGGATGTTGTGAGAGACTGTTAAAGGCCTGGTTAAGCCAAACCATGCCACATATCTCAAATCACCTCCCTAACCTCCATGTGCCTTATTATAGCTTCTAGAAGGATCTGTTCCATGATTCGCAAGGCACAGAGATGAGGGTGACAGGTTAGTAGTTCCCAGAGTCCTTCTTTTTAGCCTTTTCAGAAATGAGTGCAATGTTTCCCTATTTCCAGCCACCTCGGTCTTCACCTGTCTGCTATGACTTTTCAAATATTATGGCAACTACATCAGCCAATTCCCTCAGGTCTCTGGGATACATCTCGTCAGGTCCCATAGACTGTGTGTGTTCCAGTTCCTCAGGTGGTCATGAGCCTGATCTTTGGTTACAGTTGGAGCAACTTTGCTCCTCCAGTACCCCTCTTGCAGCCCATCCACTCAGGTGGTATGGGGAAAAAAAGCTTACTTTTGAAGTGTGAGAGAAAAAAAAGAATACCTCAGCCTTCTCCCTAACCCTATTTGACCATGTCCTTATATTCTTGCCAGGATAGGTGTCCATATTTCCACTGCCTGTGCATTTCCTTCTTGCCCTTTAGCTTGACCAAAAGGTCTCCACTCATCTATGCAGGTCTCTTGCCTTCCTTTCTTCATTTTTTACACTTGGGGTTTGAAAGTTCTTGTCCTTTATGGAACATGTCCAAAGATCTACTGTCTCTTTTCTGGTCCCTTATCCTTTAGAGCAGTTTCCCAGGGAGTCCTGTTGATTAATATCTTGAAGAGCTAGAAGTTTACTTTCCCAACATTTAGGGTCCTGACTTTATTTTTTGCCTGACCCATATCCCTCAGGACTGTAAACTTCACTAGTATGAACACTGCATCCCAGGCTGCCTCCAACCGTGATATAACTGATTAACTCACTTGGTTAAAGCATTACAATAATGCTTAAATTTGATGATCAGTCTTTCTCTAACGGCTATATATGGATTTAAGAACTACTTGGTATGTGAAATGCTATCAAAACCTGGCCCAAGAAAATAGTCTGCAAGGCTGAGTCAAGTACTTCAAGGGTAACAACTTGGCATTGAAGGTTTGCTCTTCTTGTAAATGGCAATAAACTATTTTATGTTGTGGTTTGAATTCCTCACTGACTTCACCTTTGCTGTTGGATTTAACTTTCACATCTTTACATAATTCCTGGGTTGGGGTTTTTTGCCTCTCTTTAACTTAGCCTCTGAAAATTTTTATTTGGTATTTTGCCCCTCTCTCCACTAGTGTCACTCTTCAGTATGCCCATCTCTCTGTTTTTTAAAAATCTGTCAAAGAATCAGTGAATTGTTGAGGTTGGAAGGAAGACCCTCTTAGGTTGTCTAATGGAGGGTCAGCTAGAGCAGGTTGTCCAGAACCACATCCTGTTGGATTTTAATTATCTCCATACATAAATACTACAATCTCTCTCGGCAGCCTAATGCAGTGTTTGACTACCTGCACAGTTTCTGTATTTCTTGTTTTTTGATTTGTGCCTATGGCCTCTTGTTTAGTTCATAGGCATTTTTAAGAAGAGCCTGGCTGCTTCTTTTTCATTGCATCTCAGTGGATATTTATAAACATAAGTAGGATCCCTCTGAAACTTTTCTCCAGACTCATCAGTTCCAGATATCTGAGCTTCTCTGTATACAGCAGATACTCCAGCCCCTTAATGGAATTCTTGGCTCAATGTATTCTTCTTTCCTCCTTACGTTTTCTAAGCCCCAAATAACTCCTGACTACTGCCATTTGCAAAGCTCCTGTCCTTAAAATCCCAGTGCCTTCTAGCGGCCATTCTTGCTAAATTGTATGTAAATGCACAGCTTTTGCTGTTCCTGCTCCATTTTTCCAGTTTGTTTTTACAGTGTGAGTTCCACAGTTCCAAGGCTCTTCTTCTCAAGTACTTGGAAGTGCTGAGCATGTAACAGGTGCTTCCCTATAAAAACAACAGTTAGAGTTGATTGCTGCTGAGAGTAACATGAATGGGCAGAGTCCTGCATTGATGCTGGCTGAGTGAAAAATGTATTTTTAGCCCTAAGGTTGGGGGTAAGGGGGATGAAATGACTGGGAAAAGCATTTCAAGAGAGTTTGTGAAGTAGACATAATTTTTTTTTTTTTTTTTTTACAGCTCCTTACACAAGGTTTTCTTTTTGTAGGCAACTGAAAGTCAGGAGACCAGCAGGCATAATTTAGAGCTGCATGTGCCATGGCATTTACAAGGACTGGAGATAAATGGGGATCATCATAACACACTGTGAATTGCAGTACAACTTTCTTATTCCCAGTGGCCAAGGCAGTGGTCCCTGATTGATTGATTCTGCGAGAAGGCTGAAAGGCTATTTTTTGAGTTTTCAGAATTGAGAGGAAAATGTGAAAATAAAGATAAACAATTTACACATTCTGCAGCCAAATAAACAGACTGTTTGACTATCTCAAAAAGACTGCTTACTTTCTTTTTTAGAATACTACACACTCCTGAATTCTCCTTTTCGAGCAATTGTTTTAGGCTTCCAGCTGAGCTCTTTCCAGAGATAATGCAGGTGGAAAGATGAGTTAATGGTTTAAACAATTAGGGATTTGATGCAGTCTTCCATCTGCCAAAGCCGATTGAAATGAAAGCTCACAGTTTTAATTTGTGCCTCCAGCATCTAACTCAGTCTGAAATGGTGTCAGCGATTTGCCCTGCCCACAGTAGTGTCATTCTTATGTTAAGCATTCTGTGCACACATGCTGAGAGACTTCTATCAAACATATTAGTGTGCATTTGAGAGATCATTAGCCTGAAGTAGCTGAAACATGCCAGGTTTCTTAGCCAGGAAACTCACATCTCTGCTGGAAAGTGTGTTGAGCCACTGTTATTTACACAATAAAGCTAGAGCAGGATAGGGGTAACTTTGTAAAATTTAGCAGGAATAGTGGTACCCATAAAAGGGTGAGATAATGAATGTTTTGTTTTTTTTATCTAAAAAGATTGAATAAAAATTTTTTTTCTTGATCTGCTAGACAGATTGTTTTTCATTCTTCTAGTAAAAGCTAGGGTAAAACCATTTAATAGAATTGGAGTTCATAAGACTTGATCAGATTATTGTTCTACTAAATAGATAAAAAAGTCATGAGCATATAAGAAATAAGGCACGTGATACTTATTGTTTGCATTCTTGTGGATTTTTTTATTTTTAATATTCATGTGTAAAAAGGTAGAGGGAAGTGAGTGAACCATAGTGGTTAGATGATTAAAGCTGTACTAGCTAATAAATAGAGTGACTGAAGTTTCTGGATATTTGTGTTTGGGGAAATAGAAGAAAGAGCTTTGATTCAGTGTTTATGTTTATACAAAAGCATTAGTGTATAAGTGTTGTGATTACAGGAATCCCTTTGTTCCCAAGGGCCTTGAAAACTGACAAATAAACAGAATTAAATCCAAACAATATTTGCAGTACTCTGTAATACTCTGATGTATTGCTCTATATTTGTAAATATAATGTTATTTTCTGGCGTATTGAAAAAACAATTGTGTTAGAACATGAAATAAGTGAACATGAACTAAGTTACTATTCTTTACAGTTGCTATATTGGATCACATCAGTCATCCTTCCAGTGTAATACTTGTGTTACCAGCTAGATTCTCAATAGATAAGTAAACCTGTACGTCTGGAATAACTTACTGCTAGGAAAAAAAAACTTACTTAAGCCCTATTACTTATTTTTGTGTGGTACTGTACAACCTAAAGAATATGTCCTTTTCCGAATGCTAGTTTTAGCTTCTCAGCTCTTGCTGCTTTGTTCACTTTAAATATTTTTGCCTTGGAAGAACAGACCTCAGGACTTTATGGAAGGTGTTTTGCTTGGCCTTCACTCTGAGTGATGCTGCTGCTAACTTTCTGTCTCGAAGACAGATGGTTAGAATCAAGTTACTTTCTTTTTTCTCTTGTTAAAAGATTATCACGACTGCCAGAGCCCTTATGAGGGATAGGGAGGGAAGGATCAGATTGGTTGTATGTCCCTGTAGCCCAGATTTTTGTTAATGCAGAATTCTGATGAGATTCTTGTTGTTCTTCAGCATGGGTTTACTGAAAAGTTTGGTTCTTTCGGAGCTTGCTCTTTTGGCCAGTTGTATCTGTTTTAAGAACGTAATCAAGTCTGACCTCTGTGCTGTTTGAAATTTGAACTCCTGAATACTGAGCTATCCGAGTCAATGCTGAGCATAACCAGCTGAAAATTAAGTAACCCTCTTTCACAGGGAAAGGACACAAAGTTGTCATTAATGACTGAATTGTGCCAACACTGGATTTGAGGGTAATAGCATAGCAGTCTCAACTCTGTTCTCAGAAACGCAAGTGCTGTCTTTAGACTTTAAATCTGCATACGCTGTGGTATATGGAGACACACACTACAGCTAAAGGGAGAAACGTGTGCATGGGGGTGTGCACATATAAACACAACAGATATTATTGAAGCTGGCATGCTGAAGCACTAAATGCTTCTTTAACTTAGCTTTATCTGCTTCAGTGAACACTCTTCAAAATCCAGGGATATTCAGACTGCAGAACCCTTTATTTAAGGGTATTTGAGCACAAAAAATAATCCCTTCCTAGAAACTTTTGAAATATCGATGCAGAGATGCAGTCTAATCATCTGTAAATTTTTGTCATCTAAAAAGGAGTTGATTAAGTAACATCTAGCAGAAGGATGATTATCATTGGAGCAACACTGGTCACAGTAAAAAAAATCTTCTTGGAAACAAACGACAGATCTATCTTTCTAAATCTTCAGTTTTACTGGGTCTCTCACCACTCAGTTTGTTCAAAGCTCGTACATATTTTTTTCTTATCTTTAAGTAACTTTGCATGCTATATGCAGAGGGAAATATGTGACGTGAAAGTGTATTGGCAATTTTGATTTCCCAAATACAATCTTGGTTCCCAAAGCTCAGCTGTCTGAATTACTATTAGGAAATTTTAATAGCTCAAATAAGTCAGTGAATCTGTACAAAATTTATAAATTTGCAGTTGAGATGGGAATTTTATCTTATTATATTTCATTAACCTAATTAATTTGTAGTGCAAAACAGGCTGTGATAGTCTGTTTAAATGTATGGTCCTTTTCTCCTCTTGTGGGAGTGCAGAGTTAGGTCAAATACAGCTCTAGTTAAGTGACAAAGACAAAATGTACTTGCATTGACCTTTAATGTAGTAATTAAATACATTCAAGCCACTGCAAAGGGACATATGTCTGTATCTCAACAATGACTTTTAAAAAAAGAGTTTTGCTTGACTAGACCTGGGGCATTATTCAAAACCTACTAAAGTAAGGAATACTGACTTTCAACAAGCTTTATACACATCTGTAAGTTAAGATTGTGCTTTTTCAAGTGACCTACCTCCCTCGGAGTTTCTCCACTACTGTAATATTGAAGGAGATACGAAAGTGTGCTTAGGTAGATGGAGCTACTGTGCTGAGAGGAAGGCAGCTGTGTTTGAGGCAGACAGGCAGGGATGTTTAAGTGCCCTTTTCTCCACACATTAATTGGAGTGTAAGGAAAGCATTAAGCTGGAAGTGAGAGCTATGACTGTTTTCTAGTTTTGAGTGCCCGCAAAGAATTGGAAAACTGTCTGAGCACGGAAGCATGGTCCGTCCTTAAACAGAAATTGCAAGTTTTATTTTGTAATGCTAACTGTAATATTTAATCAGACACTAAAGAGTTAATTGCCGTTTAGCACTGACTGTATATTAGAATAACTCTCTATGCACAACAGACAAAAATGCTTCTGAAAGGGTGCAGTGTTAAAGAGCGGGTTTTGTGCTATGAATTTTAAGTACATCTCATTGCGTTTCCTTAAAAAGTTCTGCTTAAAGTCAGTTTGGTGTATAGTCTCAGGTTATCGGGTCAGAAAGGTAACTGGGTCTGACAATTCTTCCATAACATTCACATTTACTATAGGGATTACAAGCATACAATCTGATCTTAGTCATATAAAGTAATTTTAGCTATTTCAATGGCTTGAGAAATTTACGTGCACAGTGGAAGCAAATAACAGTACAGATAGAAGTACCAATATGGAGATAGTGACAGGAAATATTTGGGCCTTTTTTCTGATGCCATAAACTTTCTGACGTCTACAATGGTTCTAAAGGCTGCTTCCTGCAGTCTAATTTAAAACTGGTTTGCATCCTCATTTTATACAAGTGAACAGTTACTTGGGATGTAAAGTGAAAGGGAAAATCATAGCCATATTTATTGAGTGTTGACATACACATTTAATCCAAATAGGAGATGTGAAGCAGTATTTTGGGTTCATGTTCAACCTAAGGAGTTGCCCATGCAGGAATGCCAGCAGGATCCACTACACTGAAATGGAAGAAGACATGGATAACTGTTCAGCCTTGTGCTGTTTTGATGCTGGTGTACGTGTGTACAAAATGAATTTCTTGTTTCAGGAAGGTGTTTTCAGCTTACGCATTTAGAAATTGAAGAATTGCTGTAATTGAATCTGTAAAGGAATTTTCTTCCTGTGGAGTATGACCCAGAAGACCAAATTATGAACAAGGATCTTTTCCCCAATATATATAATACTCTGTTTGCTTTATGTTGTAAAACCCATGGGTTCCAACAAATGTCAGAGTTTACAGCCTCTGACTTTGACTAAAGAATACAGCTATGTTTATTTTTCTCGTAGATGTGATATTGTTATATCCAAAATCCATTAAATTTCAATATCCACAATAAATCAGGGTGTGAAAAGGAAAACTGAGTTACAGCACTTGGGATTTGAACTGCACCCTCCAAAAATAGTTGAAATTTTCCAGAGCTAGGAATGAAGAATCAAATTTTAAACTGGTTTAATATTTGGAAAGAAATATTTTCATTTTTTTGGTTTATGTGAAACATTTAGCTGCATTATTACTCACTGAACTTTGAGCACCTTCAGGAGGGAATAAGGATTAATTTTGTTTTTCATAACTATGACCACCCTGTTAAACCCTAGTAAAAAACAAAATATTGGTTAAACAGTAGTTACCACTTTATAATTTTTTTCAACTTTTGTCCACTTAAATCAGGCTTTAGCATTACATAGATTCTCATGTGTTGCTTTTCCAAAATCTGGAATTCTTTCAGTTTGGCCTGAGAACACAATGCAGAGCAGCAAACGCATCCCTGGCCTGGTCCATGCAGTTTATTGGAAGGAGAACTAACGAAGCTTGCTTGCAGGAATGCTCATGGGAGGTATGGTCAGACCCAGCAGGCAGAGCTCAGTCTGGCTACACTTGTTAACTTCTGTTTGGTTCTGGACCATATTGTTGAGTAGTATCTGAGGATATCGTTACTCACTCACCAGGTGGCAGGTCTAAAGCTCCTAAAGGGCCAGGAGCAAGGGAGGAATTGCAGTTTTTTGGGTGATGTTTTTGAAATGTTAGGATTTATAGCTGTAAAGAAGCACTGAGACAGGAGAGCTGATGAGTAACTATTTAAATCAAAGAAGACACTACCAAACCTGTCTTCGCCACCTTGGAAGATCATTGGCTCAGCAAATATTTCTTAAAGAAACATGTTTTTTCGGAGTAACTCTCCAACATCATTCCACTGGTGATCTGTTCTGCTCATATATTATTCAGTGTTCTATTTTCCTTTCTTTATCGTTGAAGGTATCTGCATGACAGAAGTATTGTGTTTCTTTAGACTTCAGCTGTTCCTGCAGTACAATTTCCTCATCCAAAGTCATGTTTCACCTTGTGTCATACGCAACTCCTATGATAATTGTAACCTATGTTTTTGATGGGGCCATGATACAGAAAGTAATCCCCTTTTAATTGCTTGTTTTGTTCAAAAGATGAATTAAATCTTCTGTTTCATAACTGAATATTTTAAATCTAATCTCTAGTTAAATAACACATTTGAATAACAAATGAGTGGGTTTTTTTTAAAAGATATTTAGTTGGTAGCTTCTTGCCTTATTTTTTCCTTTTAATTTCTACTCCTCCCATTAAATAAACTGCAACCAGGAAAACTAAATTGATGTAGCTTCATTGTGGAAATACATTTTTTGTTAAATAATAATAGTGATGCAAAAAATCACAACATTCACATCATTCACAGTAATTTCCAGCTGTAGGGGAAGTCATCAGATTTTCCTGTTTTTAATAAGTGTTTGAAAGTATTGCACATTGAGGACTTTAATTCCTTAAATGGAAAGTAAGTAGGTCATCATCTTTAGGGAAAGACTTATTTGTCCTCATTATTCCTGGGGTCCAACATTATGCAAATTTACTTTATAATACACTTGAAAGTATTGTAAGAAAGTGGGTGTATCTATAGGCAGTACTTTAAAAATTTTTATCCTGACAACATCGACAGCAAAATAGATTTGCAAACACTATTAATATACATGAATGTTTTTAATCACTAATAGGGGAAGATTGAATTAATTAGAAATTCAGCTTTTCTTCCCCCTTTTTACTGGTTCTGTGATAGATTGTCAGATGTAATACTGATTTAAAAGGGTTTGTGACTTGTATGGTGCACTTAATGGCTATTTAGGCTTCTACTTTTGGCAGATTAAATAA
>WEKY01058197.1:3937-17663 GCA_013390045.1 Picathartes gymnocephalus
TGCTCTTTTCAAATTACAGCTGTTGTATTTTTACTACAGATGAAAAACAAACAAGCTTCTCTGTCTTGTCTCTCCCAGCTTGCTTAGAGACTCGGCTCAGCTTGGCTACATGTAGATCAATTTTTTTCAAGAGATCAGCATTTCCTTTTTAACCTTTTGAACTGTAAGTCTCCATAGGATCCTGATGTTTTCATCAATTATATATTTTCATTTTGTACTGGTAATCAATAGCACTTTAGAACACTAATGTCATACTTTAGCTTTGTCTTAGGCTAGTAAATGAATAACAACTAAATAATGCATTTCAAACAAGAGAGCAAATGAATATTCTCCCTCCAGTGCACAAAGAAACATGCAAAAAGAAATCTCTGAACAATAGGACATTGATTTTTGTGTCTCCAAACTTTCCAGCTGCAGGCAGAAAAGACCAAAATAGAGTTTTAGTGCTATATCTTACTCATGAAGTTGCATTTGGCATGAAACTTCAAGATGTATCTCATTTTCTGAGCACTACAACTGGGTAAAAATTTGATGCAGACTATGGCAATACTGAGAATTCACTGAGTAATAGGAATCTTTGGAAAGCAAAAGGAAATTCTTGCTGTCCAGCTCTGTTGGCCGGGCCTCTTCCAACGCTGTGTGTTCTCAACAGACAAAGTTTCCAAACAATTGATATCTGTAAAACAAGGCTACATCTGTATGAGCAGCCCAGAGATGGTCAGGGAACAGCCTCAGACTCTGGTTTGGAATTGTATATGCTGTTACATTGTTAGCACAGGTTCTGTCAGAATTTTGGCTGGTGCTGAGGAGCGTTCTCCCAAGCAACCCTGGAGTGTACGTAGGTTGGGAGTTAGTGCTCTTGGCAAACAGCTTGAACATGAATTCCCAGTTTTGGGTACAAGAACTTGGCTGTGCAGATCGTAACTCTGCTGTGTCAGCTGGCCTTGAAGCCAGCTATTAGCTCCATTTCACTTGCTAATGGAGACATGGCCAATGGGTATAATCTGTGTTTGATAACCCTGCTAACTAGCTGGAGAAAAAGCATTTCATATCTAAAGGTTTTGACTGGGACTGGAGAGATTCGGTTCTTAAATATTGCACAGACTTTCAGTGTAACTTGAGGTCGATTAGACCCTCTGTGTTTCTTGTTTCATCTATAAAAGGGAGCTAACAGAACTCTTTTAAGTACTGTGACAATGTTGCATGGAAAGATAGATGGATTGTAACATATTTAACAGAGCAAGCATCTCTTACTAGAAGTGTCTAAAATAACGGGGAATTAATCTGACTGAGAAAAGTTTCCAGTTTTCTCTCTTTCCCACACTGTTTATTTCTCCATATCAAACTGTTTAGCTCAAACACTGAAGACATTGGAGTCTCTGGAATCTGGCTGGGTTATTTTTGTCTTCTGTGAATTCAGTCTACCGGTGTACTAGTAAGGGCTGAACCCCTGCTTGGAGTTTGTTAAAATATATTTTGAGCCTGAAATCTTTTGAAGACAACAGGCATATAGCATTTTCTAAGTAAAGTTCATGTCATTGGAACACAGCTGTTAGTGATGTTAGGTGATACAGCGATCCACAATTATAATGGAAATATTAATAGCAACAGAAGAGAATAGTGAAAAACTTTTAAAAATGCACAAAGAAGATATAGGTTATTTTTCACCCTGATTCAGGACAGTGCTTAAACTTATCTTAGTGTTAAGCACACTTAGGAACTTTTTGCAAAGAAATACTCTTATAATCTGATTTTGGCAAGAGTAGTGCATGATGCTAGGCAGCTATTATGTCCAGAATGACATCTAAACCAAAATTATTCACTTGAACGAGTTTCTCTCATGCAATTGATTGTCTACCTGGTGAAAGCATGGCTGGAGTTTGACTTCCTTAAATTTATCCTACTGCTCTTTATCAGTCCTGTGATTCCTTTTCTCCTGTTTATCTTCTCAAGAGGCAAGCCCCAAGGTTTCTCTTGAGCATTCCCAAAAATATGAGTGTATTGATGTATGTACTGATAAAATTATTCTGGCAAATTAGTGTAAGCTTGTGGGTGCAAATTTAAGCATGTTGCGTTTCTCACAGAGGCAGTGATACATTTGAATAAAATGCCTCTGTCTTATTCTAAACAAACTCTTATACCATGACTGACTGCATTTGTTAGCATGATGACCGAGTTGTTGGGAGTATATATGCTGAATATAGACACTTTATTACACAACAGTGTTTTAACTTATTGCAGTGGCCTGTCACGTGTTCCTGCTCTCAGCCAAGTTACACTTTCCTGTAACAATGGAATGAACTAAGAACCTGGACTTGGGTCCAGGCTTGGCTTACAAATATTAATATATGTCTGAGATATTTTGGCTTGATTCCTTATCATAGGACAAGAGGCCTCCATGTTATTCTTGCTTTACCTGGATATGCACTTTCCGATGACTTTGTTGCATTTCATTAGTCTTTTACATTTCACATTCTTTTTTATGTTTTGCAAAATGATCTAATTCTCAAAATGCAAATGAAGAAACTTCTCTCTGTCTCAAGATATATTAAAAGTGAACAGTTAAAATGGTTTTTCAAAATCTGTCTCTTTTTTATCTAGAATGTTAAATGTAATTTTAACCACTGGCCAGCAACAAATGGCTGAAGCTTTAGGAATGGAAAATGTCTTCTCTGTTTTCATGTGTTAAAATTTCTAAGCTCTAGACAAACCCTTCTTCTTTTTTTTATGGTCAAATAGTTAGGACATGGAGTAACATGTTTAATTTGGCTAAAAATCTTTTCTTTTCCAGCTTCTTGCAAATACCTTAAGTCTCTGTCAGTGTAAAGGACATAATTCTGTAATGAGTCTTTCTCAAGGCTGCCCTTTAGCTTAAGATAGTCCTCGGCTGCTGGAGAGCTTTCTGGCCCAAAAGATTTATCTGCTCCTTCTATCACCTCAGACCTGCAAGCCAGCACAGGTGTGAATTGAAGAAGCTTTCAGACTTTCCTGTTAAACTTTCCACACAAAACCCATTAAGATTTCTGTGCAGATGAGGGTAGAGAGGGGACCTGTTGAAGTGGGTATGCTTCTTTTAATCTTGTCTACAGTACAATCAGATTTTTCTATTGATCTTTGATCTGAAGTACAAAATGTCCCTTAAGCCACGGGAATTCAATGTATCTATTGTATTATCTGTCTATCTAGCAACAGTACAGTCAATTTTGAGAAATACATATTCGCTTACTGTATCATTTTAATTATATGATATGAGTATCTGACACATATCTTTGCTTTTCAGAAGTTTGTAGAAAACTCTGTCTTCACAGGTATATGCACAGTGGAGTTACTTTTTCACTCTGGAGTTGAATTTTATCCTCAACACTTATATGATCTCAATTCATCCTACTGATGTTACTGAGAGTCTTTAACTTCAGTGGGAGTTTGATCAGGCCCTAAAGAAAGTTGGCATCAGCCACAAAAGCCAGCAAAGGGCCATGTCTAAGGAGAAATTCAATCAAAATATCTCTCTTCATGAATCAGAAAAGGCACACTAGAAGGACCTGAAGAAAATAGCTAAAATTATGTAATTAAATATATAATATCTCAGGCAACAGAAGTTTATACATTTCTAGATTTTTTTTTCTTTTATTCATTCTTTGTACAACGTAACTTAGCAAAGGTGATGCACCCATGTAATTATAAGTGAATAACATATTTATTGTAGGTTATAACAGAAATTTTTCCAGTAGTGAAATTCTCATGAGTCACAAGGCCAGAATAAGTAAAATCTTCTAAAATTTCTTCTCCCCCATTTGATTTCAAAGTTCCCAGAAGACTAAAAAACAACTCCTCAGTATGCTCCAGCACCCAGCTTTCCTGGTCCTTCACAGACATTTCCACCCTGGGTACTCTCTGAACATTGTACAAATAATTGTTTGTGGCCATATTCACCAGGAGTTTAAGAATATTTTGCCTTGTCAGCAACATGGGTAAGACTAAGGAGGCTGTGGATTTCACCACTGTGTAGACTTCCAGCACCATCCCAGCAGGTCTGTTGTGCTCAGACCTCTTTTTTGTCCCACATGACACACTTTGACATGTGCAGCATACTTACCACACTATAAAACCTCTTTTGTGCAAACCATAACATAGCCATCCTATCATTTCAGACATTTTGACCTGGAGAAGTGAACCCCAAAACCATAGTACACTATTGGCATGCACCTTCTGGGGCTCATGGAAGGGCAGTGAGGAGACCAAGGAAAAGTACTGTGTGTTGAAAATGCAGTCAACCTGCTCCAGCAGCAGCCAGGTGTGGATAGCATGGATGATAACTAATAGGCTGCACTTCACTTAGAGGCAGAGGCCAGAGATCTTTGCCTGGACTGGACTTCAAGTTTTCCATATGGTGATCAACAGGCACAACTGACTGATTGCATTAATTTTTGATGTATTTATTGTGATAATAAGGCAGTTCAATTTTTAGAGCTTGCTGAAGTGTATGCTTCCTTAGCAAATTGATGGTGGATTTAAATGATGACTAGAAAGCAGATTTTTTAATTCTTGGTTGTTTTCAAATTCATTTTGTGTAAACAGGAGCTGATTTTTCCTTTATTCATGAGCAGAAAGTAGCAGTCATTGTTTAAGAGCTGTAAATGCACAGGAACAACAGTGCAAATGTTGTATGACATTCTGGATACTGAAATGTAGGGGCAGTTTTGAGAACCAAGTTGTCCCACATTGCTGCTTGATTTATTATTTACATCCATTTAGGAAATGAGCCCTCAGGAGGCTGAAATATAATTATCCATTTACTTGATCTTAATGGGGGGAAAAAAAGAAAAGACAGAAAACTGTCACAGTACAATAATAAAATATGAATATTTTATTATTTATAAAATAATTTGAAAAAATTTTCCTTAATTTTCAGTGAACACTGACATTCATAGAATCACTCAGTAAGGGCATATGAACTGTTTAAGAAGGAAATATAGATAAATAGCTAACTTGATATTTCAGTGTGTATCCTTGCCTGTTGTTGGCTTTGAGTGCAAGAGGATTAAGTGGAGAAACAGAATATTGTTCTGGGAGGAGCAGAGAGCAGAAAATGGTAGAACATTTCAATGTCTCAGCAGCAATTGCTTGAGATCAGTTATGTCAGCAGTAATGTGGAATAGTTTGCATCCTGCTATTGCTTATGTAAGAAAGAAGACATATTCTTCAAAGATGTGAGAGCACCATCTGTGGCAGTAATGTGGGAATGAAACTTGTGAGAAGATATCATGTTTCCATCTGTTTTCAGAGAGCCTTAAACAATGGCCAGATCCACCAGATAGCTTCTGCTGTGTGAACTTGTGAAGTGGTTTACAAAGTTTTATGGCTTTTGCCTCTGAACTTATGCATGCAAGTCCAGAAGGACTGTCTGTCAAGAGCAACTGCCTTTGCACAGGGATGTGTCTGCACTGGAGGGCACAGGCAGCATCAAAGGTCTGCTGCGGCAGCCGGCTTTCATGTTGGTCATGTACAAGATCCTGTATGTGCTGAAGCAGAGAGCAACTCAATCCTTTGTCAAACTCTTCCATTTCCGAATGTTGGCTTCAGGGTGTTTTAGATATTTTAGGGTGTTCAGAGCTTCTAAAGAGTAAAATGTGATAGTGCCAAGTTATCTTCTTGTGGTACATTTATGTATTTTTTTGTGTCGGTAAGTTGTCTTCCGGCACTTGTGATTTTTTTCACAAAAAGTCATACTTTCTCCAGTCTGTCTGACTAACTGGGTAATTTAACACCAATCTGTGAAGTTATTTTTATGCTGTCTCCCTCACTGTGATGTTGGCTTTCAGGGAATCTCAGGAAGGCATACCTTTTTTTTTAGGGACCAAGTTTTGCTAAAAAGAAGCAGAGACTAACTGTTAAATGGCAAGGCCATTTATCCCTGATATTCACTAGTCTGGGAATTATACTTTCTTTGGGTATTATGGTAGCAAGTCATTGCTTGATAAATAAATGAAAATGAAACTGTATTTTTTTTCTCATGGAAATGAACTCAGAATTTCAAGAGACCCTGAAGTCCAATGTCTTTGGCCAACTCTGCGACTTACCTGCAGCCTGGCTGAACATCTGTTGAGTGTAACAGGGCTTTGGAGCAGATTGTAATACAGATAATTTCTGGAATATATCTCCTTTTAAATGCCCATTATTTTCCCAGTAGTCTTTGCTGATATATCATGCTGTAGCTAGGCACTCCTTTAAAGGAGTGCCTGTGAGCCAGTGAGTGAAATCCTCCTTGGAGACATCAGTATCATCTTGGAGAGCATCCCCCCAGCCCAGTAGCCAGGAGGGGTACAGTGTGAGTTCCAGTTCAGTAGCTCTGCTCAGCAGGAGATTTCTCTCATGAAAGGAAATCCTCAGGAGAGAGATGGAGAAAAGGATTTGAATCCTAAATCACCTGTGAATGCTTGGGAGACTTGTGTGAGAAGCTGGCTGTGTTCTCCTGTGTGGCAGCCTTAGAGAAGCTATCCCAGCCATCGCTCACAGCACAGTTTCAGCAGCACACTCCAACCAGGCATCAGAATAGGGCTTCTCTGCTTTGCTGAACTGGGGGCGTGACATCAATTTGTGTTTTTGTTTTATTAAAAACTATGTATCTGTGGTTTTCGCCTCTAAAACTCACTGACAATAAACAGTTTTGATTGGAAGGCATGTATGTTTTATCTAGTAAATCCAAAGGGAAGTTTTAAAATATGTAGTTTCAAGTGAATGAGAAGAAGAATAAATGATGATATTGTGGTTTTGGAAAGGTAAGAGTGAAAAAGAAATAAAGGCTGAAACACTATACAGTGCTTATGCCATTTTCTCTTCCTTTCTCAGGATATATGAGCAGGAAAAAAAACTGGGCAAAAGAATACCTAGAAACAAAGAAATACTTATATGAAATACCCTCCCAGACTAATGGGAATGGATCTCTTGTGATTTTAAATGTATTCCAGTACTATGTTAACACATGCAAAGGATGAAGGAAACAACTTACAAATGGAGAGAGTGTCAAATTCACAAATCAAGACAGAACAATTCATCCTAAGAGATAATTTATACTGACTAAGCTGTCTGAGGCTTTGGAGATCAGCTTTTGGCATGTGTTTCTCTACAGCTTGCACGGTGGACCACAACATGCTATATAGATGATTCATGGGCTGGAGACTTTCTGCACATGTCGGGTCCAAGGTGGGTTGGCTCTGCTATAGAACAATTTTTAAAATTCCTTTTCACCTTATGTGTTTGGCCTCTTTTCTGTGGTTTCTAACTCCTCAATAGCTGAACAAGATATTAACAGGATAAATTACTCACTCCCGGCATGTAGGCAAATTGCAGGAGAGATGTGACTTATGAAAGCAGTTGTGTCTCTTAGATGCTTAGCCTCCAGCTATAATGCTGGTAAAGATGACAGTAACAATATTAATAGTGAGAATATGTTGCTATTAAATAGACTGCAACCATAACTTTATTTACTTTCAAAGCTGTGCTTTGTTAGTACAGTCTATTCCCTCCCTTCCCTGTGAAAATGGTGGGGAGAGGGAGAAGAAAAAAGAGAAAAACAGAAAATGCAGAGAGGATTCTGGCCAAGATAATGGAGAGAGGTAAGTAGCGTTGTGACTCATTCTTGTCATCAAGGGTACAGGGGAACACTAGGAAACTTTTAAAAATAATATTTTCAATTAAAATTTTTAAATTAATTAAAATTACTTTAAATAGTTCATATAACTTTGCAGAAAGACTTTGGTAGCTCTTTGGATTAATGGTATTAAAAACCAGATGGAAAAAATAGCAGTATCCCTTTACACCTGTAAAAGCAGAGGCTGAACTTTTAAAAGCTTGCTGCCATTAAAGTCTGCAGCGTTTGAAATATTTAATAAACTTATGATGATAATTCTCTATCCACTGCAGCTCTTTCTTTTTTTAATGCATTTTTGCTTTCCCTGACTGTTTGACCTTCCGAATGATGCTAAAATTTATGGGAAGGTCAAAAAGTCATAGGGGCCCCTATGAGACAAAGCAAGACAAATGAATATAGGATATCTAGGCAAAATCAACGATTTCTAAAGGCTTCTTCATACTGAGCAAAACACACCAGGGCTGCTTATAAGAAGGGTAGATGGAAGTTTGCTTCATACATATTAAAGGTGCTTTTTATACTCTTGTGGGGAAAAACTTTGTTTGCAAGCTTCACATTCCAGGACCTGTAACCAAATGCCAAGACTTTTCAGATCTGCCAAGTTCAAAATCTAAGATTTCAGGTCCACTTGCCAGATCACATTTTCCATTTGGCAGCAGCATTCTCTCCAGCCCTGCCAGTAGCTGGCCCCTGAGATGCCTCCTTACGAGGCATGGGATTTAATTTAAATTTTTGTTTTTTCAAACATTATTGTTCTGTGAACGTGAAAGTCCATAATTTTGAGATAAACCCAGGCTGAGCAGAACCCATTCTTTCCTGCTGAAATGCCTCCAAGAGAGCGCCTGCTTTGAGAAAACCTTGGAAATGATATCTGACTTAGCCAAGGGAGTTTATTTGTTACCGGCAGTGATATTTCTTTGTGAATACACATTTGTCAGGGGAATCCTGTTTCTTTATTTAGTGTAGAATTTTTTTATTCATTTTCTAACTGTGCATGCTTAATTCCCCTTTCTGTTAATGAGAGTTTAATGTGCTCTTTGAAATGAAGAAAAAAAATTCTATGGAACTGATAAAATAGAGCTTAAAGAGGTAGGGTGGCAGCACTTGAGAAGGGAGAAAACAGCTTCCAGGCTGTGAATTTAATGCTTGTCTTCAACAGGAGTCTAACTGCAGAAAACTGGGGGTTTTTTGGTGTGTTTTTTTTTTCTTTTTGGCCTTTTTTTTCTATGAAAACAGTACTTGAAAGGGAGAGAAAATAGGAATGGAGTGGTAAAAGAGCCATGAATTTTAACTAGTTGCTGTGTGTGAGCCATGAAGTGATTCCTTAAAATAAATAAAGTTAAACTATTCAAAACAGGATAATGGAAATAGTGGGCTGCATAAATCGTACTGACATTTCTTCAGAGCTCATCCCATTTCTGTGTTGTGTTTTCATTTTGATGGTGACCTCTCAGGCCAGACCTGGATAATTTAAATCAAAAGAATGTTTTTCTTTTTGATGCCCTCTAGTAGTCCATTCATTCAAACTTCAAGGAAATTTTGTGGCAACAAATCAGAGTGACATACTTATTCTTGCAATCCCCCTTGTCCACCCTTAGAGAAGATCCATGACTTAGCATATGAAGTGGATTACCTTTCACCCCAATTAATGTTTTTATAATGAGTACCAAAGGAAGTAATAATGTTTTGCCACATATTATCAAGTGTTACTGGGGCAATCTCTGAAACCCAAGACTTAGGTCATTGACAGCACTGACATGATGGCAATCGTTGCTGAGGTTTAAGCCCCACTAAAGTGATGAATAAATTGATCAATTTAATTTCCAGTACTATCAGTCTGAAGTTTTGAGTACCAGAATGAGATAGATACAAATGTCCAGGGGTTTTGAAGATTTGGCAGGGGTTAGACTTGAAATTCCATTAGCTTCTGAACCTATTCAATTGTTAATTAAAAGAGAAAAAATGAAGTAATAAAATAAGGAATTATAGTTATATTTTGTCTGGGAACCAGGACTACATCATTTTTAACTATGATGATGAATATTTTTATACTATATATGATAAGACTTGATATTGTACAATAAATTATATTTTACGTCTTATCAGTAAGTGCATTGTATTGCACAGCTTTCTAACTGGCAAAATTCAGCTGTATCGGTTTTAAAGAATGGGAACCATCTAAGATGTTATTGAACAGCCTGATCCTTGCCTCCTTCACTATCTTTTAAAACAGTGTAGTAATGCTAAAACCTACTTTCAGAAGGCCAGACAAAGAAGCAAAAGTGTTTCATAGCTGCCTGACAGTAATAATGTTTTTAGGTTGTTCCTTGGATTTTTTGTATAGGGAAAATTAGGCTGTATCTGTATTTTAACAGCAAGAAGAAATGCTTTGCATAGAACTTTAGCAAGGGGCCGTACTGCCTCACCAATAAACAGTTTTCACTTGAGTTATAGTGACTGATAGCACTGGATGACCATGCACATGCCATTTATATGAAGAATTCCCTTCTTACAGTGTATTTTTATTTTCTCCTTTCTTATTGAAATTATAAAGTTATTTGTGCCAATAGCCAGCTCCACCCCACCTCAGGATAGCTTTCTACAACACGTAAATGAAGGCAAAGAACAGATGGACAACTGTCTATGTATGTGTGTGTTTTATGGCTTTTCCCCCATTATGGCATTATTAGGGAATAATGCCATTTAATACTGTTCATTCATGTCTCAACCCATTCTTTACATTACAGAAGTAATTTACCCCTTCTCCATTGAAAAAGCTTCATTAACCTCTTTTTCTCATGATGGTTGAACAAATATCTTTTGAATGTCCTCCCGTAGTGAAAACCGGGGTGCAGGGGTTGGGTACTGTGTCACATTAATTGACAGAAAAGTGTCTTTGGGAGAGCAAAGACTTCCCCCCAGTCTCTGAATTACAGAGGGCAGCCACTCAGACTGTTCTTAATTATTATTTGGGAAGTGCTTGCCTGCATTTGGGATCCTGATGAGCACTGCAGCTGCCCTTGACTACCCTCCGGTGTGGGTGAGACCTGGGCCACAGCAAAAGCCTTCCCTGCAGCACCTGGCACATGGACGAGGCTGGAGCCACAATGCTCCTCAAATGGTTGGTGGACCTGTAATATGTCAGGACTGACAGTGTGAGCCCTTAGTTGTCTCATCCAGCTGGGTAAGATTGGATACAGATTTTAGTTTCCATGTTTCAGTTTCCTTCCCTATAAAAAGTAACATTTACTTTGTCTCTCAATATTTTCATGCACTGCTAATTATTTGACTTCAGAAACATTTTTGCATTGATAACGTTAAACAGAAAGATTATGTAAATGCAAAATACTGCGTTGTTACAAAATGTCTTATCTTGAAGAGGTTATTTCAAGCATGACAGTTGTAAAATTTCAATACCTGTCAAAAATTAGTTATTTATTTAGACTTATGCGCTGTCCTAACACATAAACAATCACAAGGAGAATGGCTTTCTCCATGGCTACGTGTGAAGATGTGATACACCACCTCTTTACTGTGTGTGTCTGTTTCTGTCACAGGTAGGCTTTGAGGTACACCAAGTATTGGCCACCTTTGTGCCCAGACATCTGGAAGCTCATACACATTGATCTTTCCAGAGCAGGGAGGATGGCATGGCTGCACGTTCCTCTGAGCAAAACCAGAGGAAACTGAGTCAGGATGATTTTAGGAAGCACTAGGTTTGACACTGGCACTTTAAAGCCTTAGCATTCATAGATACACAGTGCATCTGAAGCCCTGTGGGCAAATTTCTGTTCTTTTCTATCCTTCATTATGAGCAACTTCGGCTCAGTTCTTTGGTTCTCTAACAGTTTTACAGGTCTCTGAAAACCATCCAACTTCACAGACCTGCTGACTACCTGTGCTCATATCAGAAGAGTTGCCAAAACAGCTGGGGGATGAATTATCTATTTATTTATTCATTACAAATGCTTCTTTGACCTGGTGAAATATGGTGAGCTGGAAAAGCCTTTCTTGTCACTCATGTTACCTCTTATCCTTGGCAGGATTCACAGCGGATTTAAAGGTCATGTGAAATGCAGCCTTTTGCTCTTTGACAGCCCTTTCAATATTAGCCTCCAGTTCTGTTTTACAAAGTCATCATTATTAACTGCGTTTGTGGCTACTGCTATTTTCCTGGGATTGCAGAGAAACCTGAGATACTAATTGCAATGAGCTAATTTGGCAATACCTTGCAAACTTCCTTAAGGCATTAGTTAAGAATATATTTTCCTTTACACAAAGAGAATTTGAAAGTGGGAACAGACTGCAAATACAGCAGAAGGTATGCTTTTGTACTCCTATACTTAAGAGTAGATGGTATAATTAGCTCACAATGGTAGTTGAATGTATCTCTCAGAATGAGAACATATAGAATTAAACAGTAGATTTAGCCTAATGATAATCAGAGATAATGATGATAATAATAATAGTACTTAGAACTTTAATGCAGAGATTTGCATCTTGAAAGTGCTATGCTAAACATTGACTTAATTACTGTCACCTCTTCAGGGAAGGTAGGTATTATTGCCCTGACTTAATAGATAGGGAAATAGAGATATAAGAGAATGAAATGACTTGCCAAGGGCTCTGCAAGAGCCTGTAAAGGGATTCAAACTTTACAGGTCCCTTTACTGTATGCTCCCTTACACCAGGATAATTATGCACATTGTAGGGTTGCTCTGTGCTTTTGAAACTTGAGCCAAAGCCTTTTGAAATTAGAACTTTGTGTAACATGTTTTGAAGGTTGTATTTTTCAATCATACTTTAATATGATTTTCCTTTATAGGTCAACCAGAAGCATACAGTTGGAGGCACAATTTTCAGTCTTGGTTTTAAATATATATATATATTAATCCTTCTAGTAAAAAAACTTGTAAAAGAGAAGTCAAAATTTTGTACAGGGTGTAGTGGGTTGAGTTCGAAACCGGGCAGAAACACGATTTTATATAGTGGGTTTACGTACGTTGGCCTTCTGTGATGACATAAGGATTGAGAGAAATGTAAAGCAGGCCTAAACTTTGAAAGATAAAAGATAGTTTATTAACAGAACTAAAGACAAAGGAAAAAAAAACCAAAATCAACCCCCAGATGTTTTTCTTCCCACCCTATTTGTCTTTCCGTACCAACACTTTTTTTTCCATCAACAACCTAAGAAACCAAAACTTAGAGCTCTTTGGTCAGTTTACCATTTTTGAAACAAACTTTCATCAGTTCAGTTGGAAAGAGGAGTCTCTTCTGTTTCACCAGGTTGAACTTCCTACAAGAAACCCAGTTTCTTTGTGGGGTTTAATATCACAGTGAACTCCCGCCCGGAGTCTGTCCAACTGTGACAGTCCTTTCCCTGATACGCGGCCTTTCCCGCGACTGCATTGAGGACCCAAGTCAGTGTCTTGGGGTAAAGTTTTAAGGACAAGCAGTTTTAGAAGAACAGCAAAGGTCTTCTCTCTCTCTGGAAGCAAGGTCTCTCATCCTTGGAGCAAGGGTTCTCTTCTTCTATTTTTGGGGCAAGGGTTTCTCATCTCTCTCTCTGGGAGAAATTTCCCATTTCTCTTCTGTTCAAGTTTCTTATGAACCATAGCAACTTCAACATCTGCTTGCTTCAACACAATTAAAATGCTGCATCTCCCTCCAAGTCATACAATATGAGTTATAAGGAATTGTCCATCACCATAGCTCTACAAGAGAATTTCAGCATAAAAGCATCTCCTCTCTCTCTTCCCTCTGGACTTCCAGTCCTCTTTTTACTGACCCAGGCACTCTTGTTGGTTCTTTCTGTGTTCTTATTCTTTCTAAATCTATTCTATGCACTTAGAGTTAATTGCCCTTCTCAGTTCAGCTGAAATTCCATGCATTCCACAGGAGGGGGCTGGGGCGGGGGGGGAACTTTACGGCCAAAGCTAGCAGGTTCCTATACTTTGCAGGCTGATCTCTCTCTTGTTAGGTGTTTGCAGCACCCTGAGGAGGCCGGGGTGGGGCGGGGGGAGTGGAGAAGCAGGGACTCGGCCTCCCCCCGGCACTCCCAGGGTGGAAGACAGG
>WEKY01058197.1:17716-59095 GCA_013390045.1 Picathartes gymnocephalus
GGGGGAGGCCCGTCTGCCCCGTGGGACTGACAGATCCCCCCCCACCCTGCTACCTTTACTTTGACCGGAAACGAAAGAGAGCAAGATTTTGGCTTCCTACTCTTAAAATGTGGTTTCATAAAGGCGGTTCTAGTATTCAAGTGGCCACACAGAGTGCCCATTGCAAAGCCAGCCAATCCCTGGGCTTCCCAGATCTATCAGAAACTGTGCCTGAAGGAAGTTGTAAAAGCCTTTCCAGGTATAAAAAAAGTTGGCTTTTTTTCAAACCATGACACAGGGTAATTGAAGAAACGAAAGAAATCTTGCTGAAATTGCTTCATTATTAATTGTGGAGGGGTGTATTTGTGTGGCCTGAAGATTTTTTGCCAAATTCCAGATTTACTAAAGCTGTCTCTGACATGCAAATTGCATATTTTTTTGAGTTTGTATCTTGTACACATATTTTGCCTGGTTCTTATTAAAGTCTCTGTGAATCTTCCTGCCTCAATTATTTCTTCTTCCAGAAGGACTGGAGATCAGCCCTGTGATTTGATTACTTTCAGAATATATGGTGAGTAAAATAGTATGATGTTAACATAAACAGTTTTCTGACCACAGCCACAAGTTAAGGTGATGATGAGATTCTGTAAAATGAATTGTGTTCCATAAGTATGAAGTGAAAACATCAGCTTTTAGCTATAATTATTTCCCTGTGTAAAAGGCATTAACACCAGACTACAGGAATGAATTTTGTTTTGACTGCATCCACTATGCTTTTAGCATAGATCTTGTAGGCAGTGCAGTTCTGGTTAATTAAATCTGAGTGGTAGTTCACTTTGATAAGAAATGTAGTTCTGTATCTGTAAAGCATAAGGCAAAAAAAGATGTCAACATCTGCGTTTGTAGGATTTAGACGGAGCTTTTGATAATTGTTTTCTCTGCCTCCTACCTTCTGTCACCTTTGCTTAACAGCAGATCAGCATGCACAAGCTCGCAGGCACCCAAAAACTGGATGTGCTGAGTACCTTTCTGCGAACAGGGTGACGTGCGCCTCTACACTGGCAGCTGGTGTCACGTTTATGCATTTCGGTACCTACAATGCACATGGGCATTTGCTGGTGTTCAGAAGAGAGATGATATCTGAAGGTAACAGCTTCATGTAGCATTATTGATTTTTGAATTGCACCAGCAGCCGTTGCTGGGCGTGTGAATCCCTCGCGGAGCCTCTCGTGATAGTCTGAACTAAAGCTTCAGACAGTTTTTGTAGATGAACTTGAGGAATGCTTTGCCTGTTTCCAGAACAAGATATTTGAATTCATTCAGCTAACCAAAACAAAGACTTTTATCCTAAAGGCTTTAACTGGGGTTTTCATTAAAGGCTTTTGTTTTTTTTTTTAAAAAACTTTTATTTCTTTGTAAGGTCACGACTATGCAGTAGTAGAAATTAGAAACATTGAGAAAACAGTGGAGATACTTTCTGAAAGTCTACCTTTGTATTTGCTTTCAACAGACATTTTGCACTGAAACCCAAATGTTTTTCTAACATTCAGTTTTCCAGTCAGGTTAAATGTAAAGAAACTATTTCTATAAAGGTGAAATAATAGGCCATAAGAGAAGGAGTGGCTAGCCACACAGCTTAAGGTTTTTTTTGAAAAATGGAATTTTTGTTTTCAACAAATTGCTTTGAATGGATAACACCAGCTAAAATTATTCATAGGCATTATTTAGCAAATAATTTCAATGAAGTTTAAGAGAGCCACAGACTAGCACTAAGCTAACAGAAATGTATAATTAATGATGATTATTCACTGCTCTAATAAAATTAAGTGGCTTTTTGGGAGGTGGAGTATGAATGAAATATTAAATTTGCTTCATCCTGACAGTCCATATTAGAATATCAGAGATGAGTGGTTATCTCCACATAGTTTAACAGACTCCTGGCTTTGAGGAGTACTAAATAAGAGGCTAGACCTAATGGAGTGGAATAAGAAGTATGGATCTGAAAATGAGACTGTGCTGTATTATATGTTGATCACACAAGGTGGCAGAATGAGCTTAGGGCTATCCCAGAAATAAGCGGCAGTGAAGCACTATTGCTTCTGCACATGGAGAGGGATGGAGGAAAGTATTTTAATACAGTATTTTTTGATGATTATCCAAGTGCTTCAATTTCATTTGGAGATTTAGTGGAAACCGTTAAAAGCTTGTGTCTATCTTTGGAAATTAATAATCATACAATGCTGTATCTGCTCACATCTTCAGTTTTATTGAAAACACAGTTTACTCTCTATTGATACGTTGATTGTCTAAGTGAGACTGAAGTCTTCAGATGAAGGACAGCTGCAAGAACAGGCACGTAGGGAACATTTTGCTTCTCATTATTGATTTATGGCTAAATTCTCTTCTATTGTAAGTGAGTGAAACTCTATTGGCTTTCTTTGTGTTGCATTTGCTTATATGCTCTGCCTGAGCATGGCAGGCAGGTATTTGTGGCTGAACTGAGGGCAGCCCAAAGAGGAGAAATTGAAGTGTAAGGCAAAGAGAAGGGATTACTCTTCAGCAATCTCCATGCTACTGCTTTGGCCAATAAGTTGGGGAATAGTAGCAACACTTCTTTCTACACTTTCTTTCGACAGCTACCAGATGCCCTCCTCAACTTCTGAGCCTGTCCTTCTAATGCTCACTTCCAGGGGCAGGGCTGAGCTGCATCACCAAAGGAATCTTTGCCTGCAGGTTGCAGGTGAGCTCCTACTGTGCTCAGCTCAGTTTGCCTCTGTGGAAATCCGGGACAGACAAGTGGTGCACCAAAGTGATGGAGAGTTTCAGCTCTGATAAGGGACTCCTTCCAGTCTTCCTAATGTGAGTTGCACCAGTAAAGCATAAAAGCAGAGGTGGTGTTGAGCACAATTAATGGTTGCTTGAAGAAAGAGATATGTCCTTGTAGGGTGCATTTTAAAAGAATCTGGCAGCATATTCTGCATCTAAATTTACTCCTGCCTGTAAGTGAGTGAAGTAACTGAGCAGGATGCTCTTATAAGTAAGGGTTTAAGAACTCATATCTGTGCATTTCTCCTTATGCAGTATATTTCTGGAAGTTCGTTAGAAGCTATTAAAGATTATTCACCCTTGTAACCTTTTCAGCAGATGTTCAGCTGTTTGTTTTTTCCTTCACTGCCTTAAGATATTTGGCTAAGCATTAGTACGAGACTGGAACAGGTCAGGAAAGTATTTATTTCCCAGAAAAATAAATTAACTAGTAAAATAGATGGCAATTAATAAAATAAATCATCTGCAACATATTAATGAGAACTGAAAAATCAAAATTGAAAGTCTGAAATTTAAAGCTAAAGCAGACACTGGAATGGCAATGTTTCTTTTTGCACAGGGAGAAGGTTACAAAATGATAAAGAAGAAAAGGAAAAACCA
This sequence comes from Picathartes gymnocephalus, assembly GCA_013390045.1. Lineage (NCBI taxonomy): Eukaryota > Metazoa > Chordata > Aves > Passeriformes > Picathartidae > Picathartes > Picathartes gymnocephalus. The sequence continues at coordinate 21,122 of WEKY01058197.1, forward strand.
AGAAAAAAAGGCAAAGCAAAAATTAATTTTGAGTTCTGGAGAACTACTTTTGCCTCTGCTGCATTTGCCTTTGACCTGTTGGTCATCAGGGGAGTTGCAGTCTGTGAGGCTCATGAGACTTCTTGAATGATTTATGATCATTTCTAAGAGAGTTTTATTTTGGCCCACACCTTAATGCTGAACCTCAGACCTGAGAACTCTGTGATCCCTTTTTATTGCATCCGGCTCATTCCACAGCCATGTCCTGACTTTCAGTACTTAGGTTCTGGTTCCCAGGTGAGCCTCAGCATTTGTGTGACGTTTTGTCCACTGTTCAGTGCACAGCTAGGGAGGTTATTTTTAATTGTCAGTGATTTTAACTAACCTGCTCAAATGTACCCTGCACAGGCTTGAGTCACTCACACACTTCTCAGCCTAGATGAGTGACTGAGTGGAGAAAACTTCTCAAAATATCTCTCTGCTGTGACTGCCTGAGAGTCCTCCCTCTTTTCAGTACAGTCAGGCTCTAACGACCTAAACCACTGCAGGGGATGCTTTGAGTTAAACTGCTAGCCTTGCACAGAAATGGGCAAAAATCCCTATACCAGCTCTTTACCACCTCAGTCTCTAATTACTGCCTTTCAGTCTGGTCTGCCTTGTGGCAGCCTGCTGCCTTTGATGGAGTGTGCCTAAGAGCCAGAGCTCCTCAGAACACGCGAGCCAGGCCCTGTGGGGTGGCAAAGGGTGCTGGTGGGAATGGCTATTGAGCTGGGGCACAGGGCTGGACTCACACAGGTATTTTGGGGGCCACCTCTCATGGTATTCCATTCACACAGTCCAAAGCTGCAGTGCAGTGTGAGAGACAGGACAGCAAGGCTGAATTCACTGAATATACAAAAGTAATAGGCAGCAACCTTTATATATAACAAGTAATTATTTCCTGTCTGAAAAGGCATAGGAGGCTGTCTGCACTCTGAGAGAGTAGCTTGGCAGTGAGACAGCCATAACTGAACCAGGGCAGAAATGCAGAGCTCTTCTCCTAAGAGCCGGTGATGTGGGGCAGCTCCCTTTGTCACTTTCTAAAATAATTTGACAAAGAAATGTCTGCATATTGGTTAAATAAGTAACAACTGATTGAGTTTCAGTCAATGTCTAACAGTCTCAGCAGCCTTAGCCGGTGCCCCTGGAAAGCAGAAAGCAAGCAGAGGCTGAGAGAATAATACTGACAGAGCTGGCACTGACAGCAGCATGGTGTGTCAAAGTAATAATGGCAGTGACACAGATGTTCACATAGACACCATCCTGTTAAATGCAGGTGTCAGTCACACCTGCACAGCACACATGGAAGCAGAACACACTGTCTCTGGACATGTATGCACATATGTATCCACAGCACATATATATGCTGCCAAAGTGTGGTGATGTGTGGTTAAACAAAGCAGATCGGGGTGAGAACATCCTTCAGGTTCATGTGGTCACTGAAAATGTTCTCATTTGAGTGTGCTGCTGAAAAGCTTGCAGGCCAAATGCATATGTATGACTCCAGTGTCTGGAAAAATGTGCTGTGGCACTGCTGTATTGTACTTGAAGTTACAGACAGTCCCTGGCAGCCTTTGTAAAGTGATATGAAGCTAAATGCCTGTGAGAGTAAGGAGGTAATTCTGTTGATTAATGCCAGTCTTGTTGGTATTGATGATTTAGCTGCCTGTATGAAACAAATGTGGGCAATCAGTTAATCTTGAAAAAACTTGTACAACTGAATAAAGGACGTTGTTGCCTAATCTATTTTATACTAATTGCTTCATGCCACAAATTCAAGGCCTGATCCAATATGAATTGACATGGAGGAGAGATAGTCCATTCACTGCAGTAGTCTTTGGATCAAGGCTTCATTTTAAAGTGAGCAAATACTGCGTGCTAAATTAGCATTCATCTGAGTTGTCACTATCTGTTTCTTGAGAAGCGGACAGGCTTGATACTCTCTGTGTAGCCAAATGACTCTTAGCACTTACATGCTGGATTGCAAGCCAGCAGAGCCAACTCGAGCACATCAAAGTTTTGGTAAGAACCGGGCACTGTGGGCTGCTGCCTGAGACAGACTGCCTCGGTCGGATGTCTGACATGGGGCTCTCACTGCTGTGCTGCCATACAGAGCCATTTACCACCAACAAACACTTAGTGCTTATGAGGCATTTTTCAAAAATCTCACTGAGGCCATACCTGGGGCTTTAGCTATTTAAACATCTTAAAAAATCTGTCCCTTGAGAGGATTTAACTCGGCAGGATTTAGGCTGCTAAGGCTCGCATCATCAAAGAGACCAAAGCGTCAATCCATCTCTTTTCACGCCTAAGGACATAATAGTATCATGCCCCCTCCCATGAGGGGGTACTGCAGAGAAATTTCCAAGCTCTCAGCACCCAAACTAGCTAGCTCTGGAAGCAGATGGAGTATAATTATAGCAGCGTTGAGCTGCACCTGAACTAATTAGCTCTGCTGAGAAACAGGGATTGAATTTAATAATGCATGTTCTGCCATACCAAAAAGGCTAGGCTGCCTTTGAGACCTGTGCAACTGTCTCTGCATGGTGCTGTGCTGAACTCTGTAGATGTACTCTGAAAGTCAGCTCAGAGCTTTTCTGTCACCATAATCTGCTGCACAGTGTAGGCATCACCTTGTCCCAGCATTCATGTACCATTGGCATAATTACTCCTCAGCTGTCACTTACCTCCTGACTATTAGTTTAGCATGTTAAGTTTTGCATATGCTCAAGATTTTGCTGTCCAAACTCACCTAAATATTAAGACCTACTTCAAGGACTGCTGTGGCTAAAACCTTGACGTCTTCCAAATGGGACTGTCTTTGTTATGGAGGTGATGTTACCAGCATGGTCACAACATGCTTAGAATAAATGTAGCTCTGAGAGGAAGACAGAACAGCCAGGTTCAGCTCACTGCTCCGGAGCAGCGATACCTCTCAGATGTGGAATTGAACGCCCATGTTAGATACATTTCCTAGCTGCTGGGGTTAAAGACGCTCTTTCTTACCTTATTCCTTTGCATATCAAATTATTTCTATGAGGAGGAAAAATTATTGTGTTGGTGCCTGAGAGAATTTTCCCACCCCAGAGAAAGCTGAGTGTTGGGATTCTGTCTTGGGATGCTGGTTTGAACTCAAGAGGAGGCTGTGGTTCGGGGAGAAGGAGCAGTTGGACCCTGTCCTCCACACCCTCCCAGGGTGACCTAACTCCAAAGCTCTCACTTCTCCTGGGCTGCCACTACCTCTTTAAGAATGTAGATCTGGTGTTTTGTATCATGCAAGCGGCTGAGATTATTTAGGAGCTTAATGGCTCTGAAGAGAGACTTTGTCTCTCTGGACATGTATGAGCACTATTCCCTTTAGCTGAAATTTATTTCTTGCTAGTTTAATCCATGCCCTGCTCAGCAGGTTTCTATTGCCCCCAATAGTTATGTGTCTATCCATGGAAAAATTGTGTGAGTATTGTAAGAGGTAGGATTAGGACTATGAGAAAGATGTTGCGTTGCTTAATTCTATAAGTCTCATTACTACCTAGAGAGTACAAATGGAAAGTGAACCCTTGAATGAATTCAAGTCTTTTGAAAATTTAAGCCATGTTCATAACATTTGATGATTTTTAATGTAGTAAGTACCTTTAGACAAAGTTAATGACTCTGTATGGTGTAGACAACATATTACAACAACTGAATCACACATGCACACAAATCCAAATGTAAATCTTTCAATTGGTTCTTCCATTTTGAAAAATGCAGGCTTCAATGTTTTGAGCCAAAGAAGATATTTGGCAGCTACTGATGCATCTTACCAGGTCTGCTGTTACAGAGGTAATTAGTTCTCTTATCTGAAACCCAAAATACTTTTGACTTTGTACCGAAACCATTCCTTTTGCTGACGTTCCTCTGATAGGGTCTGAAATAAAATCCCTTAACTAGTAAATGATCTTATTTAGGAGATTTGTAATACCCATGTTGAAACCAGTCACCTGTGCAGGAAACACATTTCTTCTCCTCTTCCTCTATTTGCTCATCAGCATATTTGGCTCGAATAACCTATTTCTGAAAATATCAGTGGTAAGTGGATGAGCAAAGGCAGTAGAAGCAATACTGCATCCATAATAAGGGGAAAGGGAGAGATGGAGGAAAGAGATAGACAGGAAGGAAAACTCAAAATCCGAGCTCCTCCTCACCCTTCTCCTGGCATGGCACAGAGGCAGGCTGTCTCTTTTACATGGAGAGGAGTAGAAGTGCAACCTCTCCCTAAATAATTAAATGAATACTTAACCTGCAGGTTTAAAACTTACAGCATATTATAAAACAATTATGTTTCCTTTGCATGAAAAAGCTGAATTGCCATTCAGCTTCTTTTGTCCTCTGTATGCATCAGTTTGGAGCAATTAGCATGAATATATTACAGGTGCAGTGTCTCAGGAAATTGCAAGAAGCTGTGCCGTATTTTTGTACTATAGAGAAGTGCGAGAGCTATAACTCTTGGAAGAGTTGAAAACTGGGGAGATGTGAGCATCTGAAGTGTGATTTTATAATCATAACAAGCACCGATAGCCACCTATATAATAGCCATGAAATGAATGCTGTATTTTCTTAGATTGTTCCACTAGTCATTTAATTTAACGGGACACTGCAAACTATTTAATTTTAGATTTTGGATTACCTTTATGATGTGCCCAGTTTATCTTTTTAACTGCAGATAATGTTTTTGGTTTTTTTTTTAATAGTAACAGCAGTGGTATTGTGTTAGCTTTGATGTTATCTCCAGACAACCTCTTATGTCAGTGAAATCCTTTTTTGCATGTGCTTTAAGATAAATTACCTGGCAACTCAAGAGTCCTGAATTTTTTTTGGTACAGTTTAGTCACATTTAATTGTTCATGTAAAGCTGATTCTTTTTCCTGACTCTCAGATGCAATTCAATTTTTAAGTGCAAATTCCTCATAAATTCAGATGAGCTCAGTAAGATAAATGATTCCTAAAGCCAAATCTCAAAGAGGCATTAATGGTGACCGTTTTTTTTTTTTTTTATTAGAGTGATAGTGATTCACATCTGCTGAGGATCTCACCCTTAGAGTTACTTGACCTGATAATAATTTCTGCTGATGCTCCATTTATATGAGTAGAACAGAGGGACCTCAAAGACCACAGCAATTATTCATATATGGTTTGATGCCCTTTTATTCCACCACAGAGGCTCAAGGGAACCACTGTGGTAATAAGATTCATACCCACCATTTTACCTTCATGAAATCACTGACTTGATGAATGATACGGAACCTTGCCTTCTTTGCAGGTATGAAAGGAAAAATTAATCCTGGGGTCTTCAAAACAAAACCCAGTGACCACAGTCAAAATTATTTGCACATAGAAAAAAGTCCTGAAAACCAGTTTCACACACAGAGAATGACACATGGACATGTCCACTTACTTGGAATTTTGGGAAGTGGCAAAGGAGGAAGAAATGCAAGTACCAGATCAAAAAAGGAGTCTTCAGGTTGTCAGCATGGTGAGTAATTTGCACAGTGTTTCCACAAATGTGACAACATCAGTGACTACCCCTACTTTTAGCTGCAGTGTCACATCAGCGTTTTAGTGGAGTGGGAGGAGGTAAAAGACCTTACTCTGAAATGGAAATGGCAGGAGAAGGATATCACATGAAACAAACTGTGAGAGCAGGGAAGACTCATGACAGGTTAGAGATTATGTGTTCTGTAGATAGCAATCCTAGAAACACTGTTGCTTGGTGGCTTGTTGTATGAGAAAAAGATCTGTATTAAAGCTCAGTGGTACCAATGTTTTATTGCTAGTTTAAATGCTGGAGAATAGAAAACTTTCAACTCCCCTCTAAAGTTACAATGATAATAACAACCTATTTTTTTAATATAATCTTCATCTGAGAGCACCCTCCCTCCCCCTCCCCCGCCTTTCCCCTCCCCTTTTATTTTTGTATGGTTTATGAAGTAAGACTCTTTGTGGATTCCAAGGCACCACCTCAGTCCTTGGTCTCTGGGTTCCCTGTGTGGGTCTATAGCTAAAGTGGTAGCACCTGTCCCATATTTCAAGTGTAACAGGAGGCCTTTTGAGCAAACTATCATTTAGAAAAGAGCTAGAAATTGCACAATCCCCTATGGCTCTGGGAAAATTTAATGGAGTTGTAGACTAATCCCCTCACCATTACTCCATACAGCACCGAGAGCAAATTCCCCTCACCTCCAAGAAAGAAGGCAAAAGTTCTCAGAGGGAAACCTCAGATAATTTTTCACTTTCCTTCCCTCTTGGGTAGAGTTTTCTATGGGAATGACTGAGGATTGACCCTATAGAAACAAGAATTTGAGAAGACTTATTATAAAATTGATTTTATTTCCTTGTCATTGTGAAGTTGTTCCCTATAGTATGTTCTCTAATGATTTATCCAGGAGTTTCAAGCATTGTAAGTACCAGTGGTTCTGTATTTCCCTGGCCTGTCTCACTGACGGATGGCACAGAGATGGGGATTACAAGCCACAGCAGAGATGAAAAGAGAGACAGCTAAATAAGATAAAGATGATATTTCTTTTTTTAGTGTAGGAGTAAACTGCTTGGGAGGATCAGGAGTGAGACCAGTGGCATTTGCTGTGTACAATCTGAGTGAAATTGTAGTTGAGATCTAGGCTACGTTTACAGACAATGAAATTTGCCTCAGACACAAGTCCCAACACCTTGAAAATTATCTCCCTTTAAATCTATTTCACTCCTTTTTTGTAGTATGTTTGTACAACTGAAAGAAGAGCTACTTGTTCCTCCTCACTTCCCCTCTGTTCTCTCATTAATGCCTCCCTTCATGCAACTCTCTGCACACTTCTTGGGAGGTGGATGTGAAGTGCTGAAGCAACACAAGGTGTGATCTTGTGGAGTCTCTGATCTGCTGAGCAACTTCATGTGAGATTTACAGCTCCAGAGGATTGACCATAAATAAAACCTTTCAACACTTTCTAGCTCCTGGGAAACAAAATCCAAAATATACTGGGTTTTGCTTACCACTTGCTACTGCCAGTGTTACCAGAGGGTTTGCTGTCTATTCAGTCCTGTCGTGCCACCTGCCTCCTGCATTCTGCCCCCAGCAACCACAGAAATACCCTGTCTCTTCTACTCATCCATCCAATATAGCGGTGCATGGGTAATGTAATGCTCGAGGATAATAACCTGGCATCTCTTCTCACTTCTACATATGAGCTTTGGTGTTTGCTACTTCTTTTTCTGTTTGGTATTGATTCTGGAAATTCTTACACAGACAGCAAATGCAGTTGTGAATTCAATCTCCAGATTTCTTTTTTTCTTAGGGCACCTCTTTTCCTTAATTGCGTTTGCTTTGTTTGTTCAAATTAAATATTTATTGCATTTTAAAGAAGAATGAACTTTTGGTACAAGATAATAAAGGATTTATCTGATGATAAAACATGTAAATCTTTCCAGAAACTTCAGGAGGATTTTAATATTAATGCAGATCAAATATGGAAATATATGCAACTTGTGAATAGTTTTATAGAAACAGGAAGAGCTGTGGTATCAGTGTAGGAGTAATCCTTATTAGGATGAGTTTCTGATATTGATAAGACAGGAATACAGGGTCTCATTTTCTTCTCTTGCTTAAATCTCTTAATTCTTTTGTGAAAGTTCAGGAATGAATGACAAGTCCTTTTCTCTTTTTTTTGTTTTAATAAACTGCTGAATAAATCATTACAGAAGGAACTATAGGGAACAAGTTTGTAGTGACAAGGAAAGAAAATCAGTTGTGTAAAAGGTCCTCTCAGTTTCTAATATTCAGGGGGTCAATCACCAGTCCCACCCTATAGAAAAAATTATAAATTATTGATAATTAGTATTTTGCTACTCTACTATTTTGATAAGCATAGCTGTCCCCCATCATGAAGTGCCTTTAGGGTAACTCTTTCATTCTCTTTGTATGAAGTATGAGGGACAAGTAGTCAATATTCCTAACTTAATAAAACATAGTTATTAAATTAATGTTTAAACGACTTAATTTCTTGAATCTCCCATTTACTCTTTCCAAATCATTGAAACCATAGAATGCACTTAACAGCAAAAACCACCAGAAATTTTAAATTTGGAGAAAAGTGAGAGGAGGAAATTGAGAGATAAGATATGGGTGAATTTTCTACACAGCAAAATTCTCAGCATCCTTTACAATTTTGAGAATTCTTATCAAGAGTGAATCGTGATATAAATAGTGACATCTCACAACCGTTAAGGAGGACCATAGAACTGGGGGATATTGACATTCCTGCTTCATGCCTAAATGGATTATTCCCCTTTGGCATTTTCTGAGCACGATGTTTATCATAGTGAAATCCCAGTCTGATTTGGCTTTTACACATTCTCATAGTTTGTATCAATCAATTTAGTGAGTGGGCATAATTGGAGAGGTTTGTGGCTGTAAAATGCACAAGATCTAGGACTTTATAAAATAAGGTAGGATTTTCAGAAGGTCCTCAAGGACCTACGTCCTTTGCTGTGTGAAGTCCAGGGTTCCAATAACTAGAAATATACTGAGTACAGAGAATTGAAGGAGAGTCACAGAATGCCTTGAGTTGTAAGGAACCTCAAAGATCATTTACTTCCAACTCCCCTGTCATGACCTGGGACCTTCCACTAGATCAGGGTGCCCAAAGACCCATCCAATCTCGCCTTGAACACTTCCAGGGATGGGGCATCCACAGCTCCTCTGGGCAACCAGTTCCAGCACCTCACCACGCTCACAGTAAAGAATTTCTTCCTAATATATCATCTAAACTTGCCCTCTTTCAGTGTATAGCCATTTTTCCTTGTCCTATCACTACATGTCCTTGTGATTAGTCCCTCTTCTGCTTTCTTGTAGTCCCTTTTAGGTACTGGAAGGCTGCTACAAGGTCTTCTTGGAACCTTCTTTTTTCCAGGCTGAACAACCCCAACTCTTTCAGTCTGACTTCATAACAGGGGTGTTGCAGCCCTCTGATCACCTTAGTAGCCCTCCTCTGAACCTGTGTAACAGGTTGGTGTCCTTCTTGTCACTCTGCAGAGACTCTACTTTCCAGTGTTTTGTCTCTTTGCAGACTGTGTCCCCCAGCAGGAAATCTTCCAGGATTCATTGTTGTGTTCAGGAGCATGGAATAGGTGGTGCACAGCCCAGACATCCACAGACCATCTTATTCTAACACCCTCAGTAATGCTGTCTGTTGTCAGTCTTAATATTACCATTTTAAATAGTTTTCAAATTTGCCCAACATGATGATTTTGCAAGGCTACATATGAAACTCATTTGTCCTGCCCTCTGAAGTAATTCTGAAAACACCCTGCTCCCATTCATCATTCAACATGCACGTTTCTTTCACTTACTTTGTTCTAGGACAAGCTCTCAGCTAACTGGTGAAAAACCCTGCAGGATGTTTTTCTCATTAGAGAAGCAACTTAATGTTAAAGAAATATTTAGCTTTTTATTTTAAAATGTCTTTTTGAATAAATAGTATACAGATTTTCCTGAGATTTTCTTTGAGCTGCTTGGAAAATGAAGAACAGAGCCTTTCACTGAAATTAATGAGAAAGTTCAGTGAAATTTGGATTAGACTCCAATGATAAAGCAATCTGAAACAGAAACATCATTAAAAGATACTGGTAATGGAACTGTGAGATTATTTGTCTGAAAAACAGCTTGCGAGGTAGTAAGTAATGAATTACTGCTAAGAAGTACATCTGTCTCTAAAGAGAAAAATGTCTCGTGGAATGCATTGTACATCTGTACTGATGAAATTATTAAAATAAGTATCTTTTAGATAGGAGCATGTGTTATCAAGATGACCAAATGAACATTGGACTAGGGGGCTTTTATGCTAATTAAATGATGGACACACAGTAAAGAGACAAATTGTTAATATAGGCTAAACACAGAAAATCTAGAAGACCATCTGATTCATTCTGTCTGAGAGAAAACATGTCTGTTTAATTAAGGGCTGTAATATTGTATGTATGCTTGCAGGCAGTGATAAGATAGCTAATCTAGCTTTTCCTGAGGTGCACTCTGTCTTTTTTGTGCCTAAATTTCCCCTAATGTTGCCGTTTGTATGGAATTGTTTCTCTGTTGCTTGCACGTAACCGATTCCCTGAGAGATAAATGCACCTCCAAATAGCAACTGCGTGTCAGGAAGACAATTTTTCATACCTGGCTTTAATGCAGACCTTTATTTTACAGACAGGTTTTTCAGAGGCTTGTGCTGTCTTATTTTAATGAATACATAAAAAAAAAAAAAAAAAGGGGTGAGTGGGAAATGCTGTCATGCAGGCGTTCCAGATGAGACTGGGACAGCATCGCATTTGAATAAGCAGCCGACGGATCCGTCAAGCTGAGCTGAGACATGCCTCAGCAGCCTCGGCTCCAAATTGAGCCCTCGGATCGAGGGCGAGAGGCAGGAGTGCCCGCAGCCTGTGTGTGCCTTGGCTCCCCTCTCCGCAGTGCTCCTGCCTGGGAGAGCACTGGCATTGGCAGAGCGCCGTCCTGAAGAGGAGCTTAACTGCGCCTTTGCTGTATTACGCAGAAACATGTGGCTCAAAGCCTACAGGAAAATATCAGGAATGGAATTTTGCAGCAATAACATAAACATTATTTTGCATGAAGTAAAATCAATATTTGTTGTCTGAGTGCCTTCCCAGGGTTTGAAAGCCAAGTGTTGTTAGATTTCACTAAGTTTGGGGTATTTGTTTCCTTTTGCTTCCCAGTCTACAGTTGTTTTTATGGAGAACATGCAATTTTCAGGGTTGTGTTCATGGACTGCACCTGGATGTACGTACAGACTGGGGAATGCAGTCCCACGAAAGGGACCTGGGGGTCCTGGTCAAGGCAGAGTTGAACATGAGCCAGCAGTGCCCTGTCAGACGGGAGGGCCAACCCTGTCCTGAGGGACATCAGGCACAGCATCGACAGCCAGGCAAGGGAGGGGATTGTCCCGCTCTGCACTGCCTCACCTCGAGTGCTGGGGGCGGTTTTGGGTGCCACAAAATAAGAAAGATATTAAAATATTAGAGAGACTCCAAAGGAGAGCTATGAAGATGGTGAAGGATCTGCAGGGGAAGCCGTATGAGGAGTGGCTGAAGTCACTTGGTCTGTTCAGCCTGGAGGAGACTGAGGGGAGACCTCATTGCAGTTACAACTTCCTCGTGAGGGGAAGAGGAAGGGCAGAGACTGATCCCTTCTCTGTGGTCACCAGTGACAGGCCTGAGGAAGTCCCTGTCATTGCGTCAGGGGAGGTTTAGATTGGATATTAGAAAAAGATTTTTCACCAAGAGGGTTGCTGGGCTCTGTAACAGGCTCCCCAACGAAGTGGTGCCAGCACCAGCCTGACAGAGCTCAAGAAGCATTTGGACAACACTCTCAGGCACATGGTGTGCCTCTTGAGGGTGGTGCTGTGCCAGGAGTTGGACTCCATGATCCTTGTGTATTCCTTCCAACTCAGCATATTCCATGATTCTGTAGTATGAATTTTGCTCCTAATCATTGCCCATATAAAATGTTGCACTGATGGATATCTGCCTCATGAAAATTCAAGTGCCATAAATTAAGAGCAAAGCTGGCCTGATGTGTGCCTTCCTTCAAAGCACTCTCAAGTTTGTTTTTTTGGTTTTTTTGTTTTTTTGTTTTTTTTATTGAGTAGGTCTCAGTAGGTCCAAGCCAGCACAAGCTTTGCAGTGGTAAACCTGTGTTAGTAGTGAGTACTTCTCTCAGAGCTGTGAAGAGTGAAATTGGTGCAGATTGCACCAAAATTCATTCGTTACTTTCATTTTAAATGTCCAGGCCTCAAAAAGTACAAACTTCTTGGTGCAGAGCAAGTTGCATGAGTGAGTGAACCTCCACGTGGGTCCCATGGAAGAGGTCAGAGAGCTGCTCTTGGTGGTGACCTGTCATCAACAAGGCAGCCAAAATGATGCGGTTCTCTTTGGGCTTGAGCCTTACATGTTTTCCCATGTAGATTAGCACTGATTAGCAACAAATTATCAAGCGTAAAATGAGTTTCTTGGCTTCTAGCCACTGGACTCATAGAAAGAATGTATCTGCAGGAGGAGGAAAATGAGTATCCATGGATGAATAAAACACTTGGATATATTTGTTGTTGGAGGTTATTGCCAGCTCAGAGTGTGGTCATTGACAGTTAAATACAACACCTTTCTCCTTAAAGTAAGCATATTGCTTTGTATGAAACAGGACCTCTTAAATAAATTCTTTCTGCTTATCTATGTTTTTTGAATATATTTTTTGCTAAATAGAAACACGATATTTGACCATTTCTGTCATGCAGAAGCAATCTGCTCTTTAGACAGTGATGCTTACTTAAAATGCTGATGTTGATGCTGAAAGCGTGGGGTGAGGGAATACTCAGGTCCCCTCTTGAATAGTTTTGCAGATATTTGGCTTCTTTAAGAGAAGGTAAAAGTTGTGTTAAACAGTTAGCAGCAATTTGGAGGACAAGTAAGCTGTTGGAATACTTTTAGCAGAAACATTAATAAAAAGCTGCTTGCTTCTGGCAGGTGAAAAAGGGGGAAATTGGTCCGCCTGATTATGAAGAAGAAAATGGTCAGTAAAGATAGTTGGTCTGTTAGGCTGTGGCCTCTGCTCTGAAATAGAAGGACTCTTGCCCTATTTCACTGATGACAGGATGAGGATGCGAGGTTTCTCTTAGCAGCAGGAACATGCAAACTGCATCCTCAACTCTTCAGCCAGCTTGTTTAGTTATTCTAAGCAGTCTGATACTAGGCACAATATCTCCACAGTTAACAGGTGTATTATTACTTTAATTATCTTTAACTACTAGGCATGCTGTGATACTAGGCATTGAGAGATTCAAATATACAGTCGGTCTGATAAAAACTGTTTGTCTTGAATAGATTCAAATGCTTGGGTTGTTTTTGTTTTGTTTTGTTTTTTTGCATAGAAGAGCTAATATTTGTTACTGGTGTGTTACTCATAATCTTGGTTATATAAGCTAATTAATTTGCCAGCAGTCTTATTGTTGACACCTGAAAAAAACCCCGTAAAAATACCTATTATATCCTACATTTTCTTACCAAAAGGAGACTTTGATATTTTTAACTGTTGTATGAAACCAGATTAAAAAATGGATAAAAACCTAATTGTGTTTTCTTGTGTGATGAACAGAAAGATGAATATTTATTTCTTATTTTTGTATCTGTCTCCAAAAAGAGTACTTGCATGTTAATGAAGCAAAGGAGAGGAAACTGGTTATTCAATATTTTACTTTTTAAAAAAGAACTTTGCTTTTCCTGTTGTCCTTTGGAAGCAGACATTATAACAGAAATCTCACTGAATAGCCCAAATTTATATAAAACCAGATTTCAAAACAAAATGTTATAGTAGACTAATGTATACAATCTAACACACATTCACTCATCTCTGTTTCTTCTCTTTATGCATTCATTTTCCATGGCTGCCTCCTTTTCCACTTTCCTAATACTTTCCTTTGTTTTTTTCTTTTTTTTGCTGTGGTTTGGACCTGCTCAGAAATGTGTATCACTAGTATTAACTCACATCTTAAGATTCCAGCCTCCTGATGTCTAGTTTTTAAAAGCAATGGACTAATGGGAAAAAGATGCATGGCTTCAGCTTTTTATTTATTTCTAGGTTCACTGTAAATCCTAAGCCATGTGATGCACCTGTGTATGCTGGCTTTGCTGTAAGATTCTTAGACACTTACTGTACTGGTATGATGTTTCCAGACAAATACATATCTTGCAGGTGTGTAGGACTGTTTTCTCAGTGATTTCTTGAAGGGTTATAAAGAGCATCCATGTTGGGCAATGCACCAGTGTTCAGACATTTTTGAGGCATTCAGACATTAGTGGTTAGCCCTCACTTGCCTTTAAGTGAATATATTCCAAGGAATTTATTGTCTCTCTGTTTTCAGCAATTTTATAAACACAGCCTTGCACTGATCTCTTGGCATAGGAGAGTACTTGGAGCAGTGTGTTCATTGAAGATTTTTTTTCACTCTTCAGCCTTGTGTGGATCTTTAACGACCTGCTATATGCTGCCTCTTTCTCTAATCTGAGAGAGTCAGCAGGAACAAACTGTACTGAGAAAATTGTACTATACCACATTCTGAAACTGTAGGTTTGATTCCAGCCTGTCTGGTGGGACTGCTGCTAAAAGTCAGCATTTAAAGAAACAGCTCCTTTGAATTCTGGATGTGCACACAACTTAATATGAATGTGCTCAGAAACTGAAGGCTGATGTATCAAAGACACCATTCAACACCACCTCAGGAATGTTCCTAATAGTGCAACCATTTTTTCCTGTCACTTCTGTCAAATTTATCAATGTCTGATGTCACTCTTTCACAAAGAGGCAGCCTATTAATATGTATAAAGTAAAAATAAAAGTTCATCCCTATGCATTAACATTTACTCATGGCAATTATGTCTGAGCTTATTAAATTCATATGTCCCTCTCTTTTTCTTTCTTTCTATTCCACTCCTACAGAAAGTGGTATCAGATCTATATATATATGTTTTAAGCTCTATGTGTACCCCTCTATCTGTATTTATATGTATGTTATCCATACATCTCTCTCTATATATACTTCAACACTATGGACTGAATAAATTTACCCACATTTTGTATCTTACTGCTAGAGCACTTTCCAAGAAAACTAATGACTGCTTACCTGGAGCTAGACTGAGCTATTAGCTAGGCACATAACTGTATTGCCCTGGGAAGCATACATGAAAGGAGTTGGACCTCAGAGCAGCATAGTTTGTCTTGCCTCTCCCTTCTCATTTATGAAATGAAAATGTAATTTTCACTTCTCCTTTTTCATGTGCCTTTTTCTCGTGCAAGTTAATTTTCCTGTGCATTGGGGCAGCATGTAAGAGAAGGAATCAAGAAGCTTTCACCTCTCACCACCTCTCCTGTGCCCACAGTCCCTCTCTCCTGAGCCTAGATCATCCCCCTAGCCTGGGGATGCCCCTGTACTAGGCTCTGCCAGACGAGGGACAATTCGATAAATATTATCTCTATGTAGAGACAGTCATAAAGTTAAATGCTGCGTGCTTCCTTGCATGACAATTTGCCTAGATTCTTCCCAAGAGGATCACTGTCCCTGACCTTTGCTGCTTTGTGCAGGGTGGGATGGGGCTGCATGCCCTCAGTGCTGGGCATTTGGCTGTCCCTCTTTGGATTTAGGACACAAGGGTGGGTGAAGGGAGAGTGTGCAAGACCTCACAGGATGTGTGTCAGCACTCTCCTCACCTGCAGCTGGAGGATGCTATGCCACAAGTTGGGATTTGCACTAGTTTTGGTGGAACCCAACAGTTTAAGTCACTGAATGAGGAACTTCAGTGAGAAGGCCACGTGTAGGGTGAAATTTTGCTGCAAGTTCAGGGAGCACCTCAAGGTAGCTTCCTAGAAAGGGGTTGTAACTCCAATTCACATCCTTGGATTGATGCAGCCTGCAACCACCCTCCTTCAGCTGGGTTGACCACTTTCTGAGGGACTGGAGCAGATGAAGTGAGAAGATGGTGGTCAAAAGATAGAGGAGAGATTATATCTTAATGCTATGTAATTTTCCACACTCCTCCTCTGGCAGGAATATTTATAATACAATTAAATTCCTCTTCATCCCCTTCCAGCTCCACACTGGGAACTGAAACTTGCATATAAATGAATCTTTGTAAGGACTTAAGGTTCAGGGAGGCAACTGTTTTCTGCTCTCTGACAGGATGAGATGGAAGAGGAAAGACCACAGAAGCTAAACTCCTATTCCAAGGAGTAAGTTTGGAGCTATTGGCTCAGCCAGATCGGAAAAGAACTGCTATGGCAGTAATCACTGCAAGTACCTAGAAGCTATAGTCAGGATTGGAAGGATGCTCCCTTGATGTTTTCCTAAAATAAATACAAACATTTTTTACTCTTTTAAGCTGAGTCAACAAAAGAGCAGCTAACTCCTCTGTTAGCCAAAAGATCCCCAGCACTTCTTTGGTCACTTCTTCTTCTGCCATGGCTTAAATCACAGTTTAAATATTATCTTCATTTGTTCTTTTAGAGATTGACTGGAAATTAGAGGTCAGAGGAGTGAAGGGAAGCAGACCCCATGGCTTTAAAAAGGACAACAGGATTTTGGTTCCTGTTGACTTGTCTTCAGTCTTCTGGCTGCATCCTCAATACTTGCATTTTCAGTTGTTCACAGTGTAATAAGCAAGCAGCTCTCCCTGGCAAGAGGCTTCTCAGAGTGGACTGCTATGTCCTTAGACATCACCCCATTGCCTGGGGACAGCCACACTTGTCTGACACCTTTGTGCTGGTGACTCCTGTGCTACGTTGCCAAGTCCTGTTGGCTTTCCTGAGTTCTGACTGAGCACCCTGAGATGCTCCAATCCAGGAGTCAACTATCATCAATAAACTGTATTTACCATCAAATAACTGTATTTACCATGATTAAAATTTGTTTTCTTCAAAGTAACACTTGTCTATGTGTTTCTGTTCGTGTGACTAACAACACAATTAACTTTTATTTTGTCCACATCTGTACATTTACGTGCTGCTGGAGCCCAGCGAGCTGGGTGATTTATAAGCCCTTTGTGCCACTTGCTTGTCCCACTCAGTAGGAAACTATAACCTAACCCTTTCCCTAATGGCATTAAAAAGTGCAATTAATCAATAAAAGGGGTCAGTTAATATTCTCCACACGTAAGTGCTGAACATCAGAATAATATGCTCTCTTGTGGTTGGCATCCCATCATTTTGTGGTTTAGTTAAAAAGGAAATTGGCAGGACAACCACAGTGTACACCATGGGATTGCTCCATGGATCTGGGGCAGCTGTTATATCTGCTGCAGAGAAATGGTTTCTTTGCTGAAGGAGGTTTTTAAAATAAATAGACAAGTTAGTAGGGAATAAAATTTTCTTTTCGTGGTTTGAGAAACTTTCTTTCTTTTTACTTCAAAGACTTAAGTGGCACGAGGGAATCCCCTAGCAGCCACAGGCCCTGGGAATTAAATTTTTTCCATCTGTTCCCTATTCCCTGACCAACACAGCACAAATCCTACTACCATATATCTCTTTAAGCAGCCTCCTGTGGAAAGAGAGAAGCTTGATTAGTGCATGTGCATATGATTGCCTGCCCACATTTAGAAAACTGGCCACTAAGAGAAATGTTGGCTTGATATTCATTGCCATCCTGAAGCTCTCTGCACTGTATACGTGACAAGGAAACATTTCCATTGCAGGAGGCGATGTGGGGAACAAGGATTGAGATATTCTTAGCTGAAACCAAATCAATTAATTTGCTCTACAGTTCTCAAACAGGTCTTTCTCTTAATAAAAGGCTGACCAGGTTTCAGCAAGTTTGTAGCTCTTGTGTTTGATCAGTGCTCTACAGATGACCTGGAATAGTTTACTGGCAGATACAGTCTTCCTAGGAATACTTTCTGAATACACCATTTAAGTGCTGTTTATAAAATAGTAACTGTGATTTTTCTAACTGAAGTTGTCTTGAAAGTTTTTCTTCATTTGTTTTTTGAATTGGGAATATTTTTTTCCAGAAAATGCCATTATAAAATGAGTTACTTTGTTCTTTCAGCTTTCTGGTGAGTAATTAAAATAGGCTCTTCATCTATTTGCGTGTTTTCTGTCTGAATCTGCCATGAACTTAAGGCAGGTTTTCATCCCAGGCTGTTTTATCTATGTCTAAATGCTAATGTTTCATTTTAACTAACAACCCACTATTTTTTTCTGGAGCTGAGAATTTTCTGTAACAGTTTCAAGAGGTCTGACCTTGGTTGTGCTTGAATATGGGTCCTTTTTCATCTGACTGAGGCCATTTGGTACAGTGGTGGTTTAATTTTAAGATTTTTGGTAATTGTTTAGAAAAAGCTTTGTGGGATATGGCTGCATCCTCTGTTCCTTATTCACTCAACGGCTCTTTTTCATTCACCTTTGAATTCCCTATAATGTGATCCATGTGTGTAGACTATGTTTTATGGATGAAATGGATTGGCAAATTAAGCTACCTGGCTATGGAATTCAGTTCCTTGAAGTGCATTTCTGTGTCTTTCATTCCAGCGCAGGAAGCAGAAATTTATAACAGACGTCAATAGATTTGAGATATTGCAGGGCAGATATTTTTTATCAGAGGTGCCCTAATAATGAAGTTTCAAAAAGACCATTTTTGCAGAACTTCACCATTGCTGTCTGGACACAGGTCGGCCTAACATTTGTTCAATAGTTTGAGGTCCTTTTAGGGAAATGGCCAAACAATAAAAAATTACTTCATGAACTTCATAAACAACCATTAGAAGTTGAGGGTCCAAAGTTTTTTGTACAAAAGATTTCAAAGGGCCTATTTTGTGAATTTTTAAATTAGTAAATATTATTATTCTAATTTTGATCAAGAATGGGAATTTCAAATGGTGTAAATTGGTTATAAATAATTTTCATGTGCAACTGTCTGTACACCAAAAAAAAAATTACTTTTTATATTTTATTACAGAAGTTTGTATTTTGAAAGTTAATTTCAAATTAAAACACAGTATTATTCTAAGCAATGCAACATATGATGTGCAGAAAGAAGACGCTACAACCCGTAAGTAGTAAAGTAGGTATGTTTATCCAGCGCCAGACGCACGGGGGATCTCTCTTCCGAAGGCCTGCGTTCTCAGTGTTCCGTTTGGTGTATACGGGGTTACAAGTTACATATTCATTAGGTTACCCGATACGCCTACACATATTCATAGCCTTTCCCCGAAATCGTTTGCATGCTCCTTAGTCAGCCTAACATGAGCTTCACACATGTGCAGTGCTGCCCGCTGGTCGTGGAGAGGGGTCGTCTCCCTCAAGAGTTGCACTTTCACCTCTCTTAGCTGCGCGTGCTCCCTGGCTTGTCGGTATTAGTCCAAACCTCAAGGCAAGGGAAAATCCGTCATCGGGAAAAAGCAGGGACTAAGTCATGGTTGTTTCTTCTTATCAGTGGCTTTGTTCCTTCCACTCAGTCTTGGTAAGCACATTCCACTCTGTGTCGGTAAGCAAGCAATTAATGTGGTCAGTCAACAATTAACCCTATATAGTTCCCGTATCACATATGTATGGCTGTTTGCAGGTAAATCTTGTGCTAAAAAATAGCCAAAATGCCAGTGACTCTAATTATGCACTACTTTTATCTACAAACTGTTTAACAGATATATGGCTGGAAAATTTTCTGTAAGAGGGATATTCAGAATGGAGAAGGTGGAGACCTCATTACAACTACAGCTTCCTCAGGAGGGGAAGTGGAGGGGTCAGCACTGATATCTCCTCTGGTGACCAATGACAAGACCTGGGGGAATGGCCTGAAGTTGTGTCAGGGGAGGTTTAGGCTGGGTATCAGGAAAAGGTTCTTCACCCAGAGGGTGGTTGGGCACTGGAACAGGCTCCCCAGGGAAGTGGTCGCAGCACCAGCCTGACAGAGTTCAAGAAGCATTTAAACAATGCTCTGAGGCACATAGTGTGATTCTTGGGGTGTCTTGTGCAGAGCCAGGAGTTGGACTTGATGATCCTTGTGTGTTCCTTCCAGCTCAGCATATTCTATATTTTATGATTCCGTTAAATTTTTTCTTTTTTTCCATCTGTTACTTCTCTTGATGACAATCTAGCAACCTTTTTCTGAGTGAAAACCAACATATCCATGCTCATCATAATTAGTTGCAGAACTGTAGTGTTCTTGATCTCTAAGAGTTGAAGAGCAGCCCATTGTGCTAAACTCAATACAAACACTGCACCTGTGCAAACGTAGCTCTAGATGAAGCACCCTCACTTGCTCCAAGTGAGTGGGACACTGGCAACAATAAAATGGCTAAACCATCACCAGTCTCTCCTTTTCTGATAAAGTGAACATCACTGTCACAAAGACTCATTGTGACTTAGTTGTCCAGTTCTACAATGCCTGAGGTGCAACACTGGACCTCACCCAGGTCATTGGTGGCATTTGTACTGGCCTTGAAGTTGTCAGCAAAAATATGTTCATTCCTTATGAAACTAGCTGTTTCTTGATTTTCTGGCCTCTTTCGCTCAAAATTTTCAATGAGTTTGTAAAAGAAGATGGTAATAAAAAATACTTGGATGAATTGTTCTAATAATAACTTGTAATATATTTAATGATTCTTTTCATTTACTGAATAACATTTAATGTAAAATCTCATTCCAGACATACACAATTCTGCTCTTAGTGCTGTTTCTATTTTACAGCAACTTCTTTGTGTAACAAGATCTATTTTATGAGGATAGCTTCATAAGAGAAGTTACTTTTTCATTTGCAATTTGTTAAATTATTGCAGTTTCTGTGTCTGACTGCTAAGGAATGGGAGCCTCTTACTTGGCTACAGTTTTAGATAAAGATATTATTTATGAAAATAAACATTTCTCCTTATAATGTATCAGGAAATAGTTTGCGTAATCCCCAGCTTCTTGCAGAAATCCAAACATGATTCATTTCCTTTACATGGGTTTTGATGGTGTAAGAACATAAGAAGGTTGATTCAAAATACACCCTCTGAGGCCAAACTTGACCTCTTCTCAAACAATTCTGTTTTGCTCAAAGAGGCTGATCTACAGGGATAGATGCCAAAGGAAGGTGCTCAGGATCTAGAGTCTGGGATGCTGAATAGGGCTGTTTTTCAAGGTGAAATAGCAACACAGAGGAAAGATATATTTATAAGTAAAAGTACTTGCTTGACTCTCCTGTCACTGTTCAATGACATGCATTTATGTATACTATTTAAAGCTGCGTTAAATGCATAAATATGTGTAGTCTGTGACACTCAGCTCAACAGATATTAAAAGATCCCAGTCTGTGGTAGTCATTTAACTTGCTCTTTAAGACTTTTGCAACTATTTCACATTTTCTGTGCCTTTTTAGTGTGTGAGATGAAAGCTGGGTTGTGGTGATAGCTCAGAGTGCTATCCTTTCCCCTTCCTCCCCACTCATCTTCCTCTTCTCCCTATCCCTTCCCTCCACTTCCCTTCTCTTGCCACTTTTTAAAAGAAAGCAGGACTGGTTATTTTAATTATTATTTTATACCAACACTGAGTTGAAAATATTTGTAGTTGTTTAAGTGCTTAAGGAGGATCTGCTCCTTACCTCCGGGTTAGACAGTAAATTCTTCCATGTGTTGACTTCATCTGTTATCCCTACCCGTTTTCCACATGCCTGAGGGATATTTACTCAGACAGACTCTCTGTACCAGAGAAATCTCCAGCAAGGTCAGCCAAACAAGCAGCACTTAGGAACAATGCAATGGGTGTGTATGTGTGAACGGCAGGTCAGTGATGTGTGCTTAGGAAAGAAAGTGGGAGCACCCCTTTCCTTTTCAGCTCCTTCATGAGAGTAGCCCTGGTTTCAGAACTGAAGAACCTTCTTTGCTCTGTCATCTGCACTCCAAGCAGCACTGAGAACGAGGTCCTTCCCAAAACCTGATTTGATGTGTTCATTCTTTAAACATTTGAAACCCTAGTTTTCACCAATTGTAGGAGTGAACACTGGGCCAAATCATGTCTGTTGGGTTTACTCTATGCTGCAGACCTAGAGTTTGGCATTAAGTAAGGGGTCAACAGACTAAGGACCCTTGAAGACTACCTGCATTTCACTCCTCTCCTGTGGTTTTGCCTTTTCCTCCCTGAACCAACATCGAATTCAGCTGCCAGGTGAACATGAGCCCCTATAAAACTGCATCTGATATGTACAGTCACAAGGTGGGAGGCAGGCAGCAAAGGTGAACACATGAATCTGTTTTTATGGGGAGGAGGGAACCTGACATAGCGAAAAATCGTGCAAGTCACGTAAGTTACATAGAGAAAATGAGATTTGCCTTTCCCCATGACCTCTGAGTGCTAGGAAAGCTCTCCCTAACCACAAAGCTCAATATTCAAATGTCAGTCCTTCCCTTACAACTGATTCACCTTAACAGGGTTATGTATGTGAATAGCCTCACTGGGATCAAAGGAGTTACTTATATGCATGCAGTGTCCTGTACACACATTTGCAGGATCAGGCCCTCCAGGCACACAGCAGCTTTCATTGCCCTGCGTGTTGCTAAATCACAGTCTGATGTCAATTAAGGAAAGTAAAGAGAAGCATATGCTTACATGGCAATAGTGCTGTAGAATGGTTTAAAGTGTTAAAGGTTTAAATCACACCAGGGCTATAAAAATCAGCTTTGTTTATGGACTGGTGCAGAGACCTATTGTACTTCATATCGATCAATCCATTGAACACCTGGTTCAAAGTGTTCAATTGAAAGCTGGGAAAAAGTGCTAAATTGAACAATCTAAGTAACCTGTGAACCTGACCGTCATAAATCAATGGAGATGTTACACACAGTTAACCCTAACCAGTTAGCAAGTTGTACCAATTATTTGCTGCATTACCTGGTTAGGAGCTAGTTCACTGTTTCAGAATTGTACTAATACAGAAAACATCATTGTGCTAAATGTTCCTCAGTAAACAGTACCAGATTCACTGAAGACTTTGTCCCCTGCTTCTGGGCCAGACAAACCTTGCTTGAATATCAGTTTGGAAAAGAGGACATTTGAAATACAGAGACAGGTTTACAAAAACTGCTAACTTCAGGGCGCTTGAAAAGTGTGGCTACACAAGATGAAGGGTCTACTTTTCAAAGGTGCTTTATTCTGTGTGGAAGGTTATTCACATTTGTATGGGCTCTGACAAACACTGAATTTTCTGATGTCAGTGCTGTTTGTTACTTTGGTTCACAGATTCTTTGCAGTCTTGGAAGGACTTTGGTTTGCTGGCCCACCTTGTCTTTTATGTGCCTGGCAACATTTGCCTTTCTTTGCTTGCTAAGGCCAGTAAATATGCTGAGTTTTTCATGAAGGCTTACAATAACTTGTTTCTGCTAAACCATTTTGCTTAGGGTTAATTGCATACACACCTCTAGCCCTCTATTAGCTTTTCCATTATTTTATCCTTTCAGCTCATGCTGAAAGGGCTTCAATCGCCTGGGTTACATATATAGCTTAAAATATAAAATTGGTGAGAGATTGGCTTTTTTTTTTTTTTTCCCTGTCCTTCTTGGTACATCTCCAGTGTTCTCAGACT
Source organism: Picathartes gymnocephalus (assembly GCA_013390045.1). NCBI lineage: Eukaryota > Metazoa > Chordata > Aves > Passeriformes > Picathartidae > Picathartes > Picathartes gymnocephalus. The sequence continues at coordinate 44,269 of WEKY01058197.1, forward strand.
TAGTAAAAAGCAATATCCATGGTTTGGAATTTTCTTCAGCCAGCTTTTTTAAACCTCTTGATTGTAAATCATGCAGGTCTGCTGATTTAAATTGCTATTTAGCATTCTCCTGATTTACTGGAATGAACAGCATTGCATTGTCTTCCTATGGCAGAACTGATTTTGTCTGGTTTTTTTCTTCAAAGAGAGATCAAATTTATTTACAGAATATACCTATTTTTGCATACACTATTAGGATGGCTACAGTTGTGTGTAGTCAAGACCACAAATCTTTCTTGTTATCCTTAACTCTGATGAAAAAAACCTTACTTCTTGCTTACATATTTATTGATTTTCTTTAGTTCTTATCTTCTGTCTAATTCACAAGACTTCTAATAAATCCCCTTTTTTTGGTGTAATTATTTTGATTTACATAGCTGTTTCACTTTTATGCAAGTCAACATTTAGTTCAGCTTTCATTCTTCTTTTTTAAACCTCTGGTAAAATGTTTTTCAACACTTTCCAGTTATTATCCACATTTCCTGCCTAATTTCTTTCTTCCAAGTGATTTAGCTCATAATTGTTTTCAGCTTTGCAAAATTGGCTCTTGCAGTCCATCAAATATACATATTACTGGCCTGGACTTAATTCTGATTATATATAACAAACAGAAGCAAATCATGATCACTTTTATCTAAACTACTGCTGATTTCTTAAGTCTACTTCTATGATATTTTATTTTCATCTATAAGGATAAAATAATGTGATACAGCATTCCAAAAGTGTTGGATGCAGCACTTTTTAAGGAACTTATAATTTATGGCTTATTCCAAGGATATATTAATTTGGTAGCAGGAAAACTCCAAACCATGCTATTCATATCGAAGTGCTGACACTGCATGGTTTATTTTTCTTCTTGTTTTATGGATACTTACTTAAGGAGATCGTTTTCCTCTTCTTCTGATAATTACTTGCAGAAAGCATTAATAACACACACACACACACACACACACACTCACATGCACGAAACCCATGCCTTTTTGTACCTATTTTGTAACACACCAATCTACAGATTAAGAATTATGTATGTCTTTGAGCCTATTTGCTAGTTTTATCATATTTCTTCTATCCTAGAGAATCCTTCCCAAGGAAAACGAATGGATAACAAATGGAATATGTTTAACAGCTCTGCCCCAACTGATATTTTAAAAAGGGCATAGTGCCTGTCTCATCTTTTTATACTTTCTTGTTGCTCTCATCAATAGATTGCCAGATGGTAAGGTGGATTAAAGAGTCAGGCTTCAGTATCACATATACCCTAGAAACCAGGAAACTGGTTCTTGAGTGGGAGACACTGCTAATTTTGGTGGATCTAGGATCTGATACTGTATTGTTAGTGTGAACGGACAAAGTTAGAAACGACAGCCAGATTTGTGCCTTGAGATAGGGAAGATGATCTCATTTGGAGTGTGTTCTTTGTATTTGCTTCCTGCTGGGGCTTTTTTAGAACACTTTGAAGCTACCTCACTTATGATTTTGTTCATCTTTGGTTTGTTGATGTTAAACACTTAGAATATATTTATGTATTTTTTAATTTGAAACCCTATTATATTTTTTTGTGCAGTTATAATTTCATCTTTCAAATTAGATCAATGTTTAACAGAATTAGTCAATTTACATTGTCAAAAATGTATTTCTCTTCAAAATCCTCTGCTTTTCATAAAATGACCTTTTTCCTTTAGGACTGTCACTATAATTAATAAAAATGAAGAGTTATTTTTCTGTGGCCTCTAAATGCTCAGGCAAATGCTTCTCTTGGAGGATGGAGATTTGTGAAATTAGTTTTTTGATGTTTTTTGAATACATGTCAGTCTTTATCACATTTTATTTTTGTTTCTTTCAAAATGCTGAATATAAACTGTCCTGCTCTTTCCAAAATAACAGGCTTCCATTTATCTGTTTGAAGAAAACTCTTCTCCCTGAAAAATTGTTGTACCATCTCTTCCATTAGAAGACAAGTGTGCTTAGCATTGCCAGCTGGATTAACTAATGAGATAGTAATGTGGCACTCTCTTGCTTTCACAAGCCTCTGGCCAAATGAGAACTGGGCAGACTAGTCATGCTTTTTGTGGTAGCAATATTGTTGTGTCAGCAGGCATGGAGTGATGGACCAGAGGCAGGTGAAAAGATAAAACAGAAAGTGTCAGAGAGGTGAGACAGCCACATGTAACTTGTAGGCAATTGGGCCTGAAAAGCTTTGATGACCCTCACTGTACTCAGTGAGGCTGTACTCCAAAGGGAGGGTGAGAATTTCATACACACTGTCTTCTTCATATCAAAGGACTGCAACAGGTTTTAAAAGCTAAGGTGATAGTGCTACTAAGTGCGTCACTCTGAGGGGCTGCGCTCTGTGCTCAAAGACGTTTATAGGAAGCTCCGGGCTGTAGCTGCTTGAGCAAGGAACACTGCAAAATGATGATGATTAAACTGCAGTTTTAAATGTGGGGCTTCCTCTGGTGATGCAAGAAATCACACTAAATGTATGACAGAGACTGGCCCGTGGATCAGGAAGGTTCATGGTAATGGTGTTTCTGTGGGACAGATCACTGAACACAGTCATTTCCAGCTTCCACGCTGTGGGAGAAAAAAACTCCATGGTTCAAATTTTAGCAGAGAAGCCAAAATAAATTTCTAAGAATTATTTCTGGTTCAAACTTTGCATGATCCTTTTCCTGTGAATGTTTGCCTATCCCTCTGTAACAGTACAACCTGTGGAAAGTAGGGCTTACAGATATGAAGCTCTGGCAGAACGCACTGGGAATAATGGCAGAATGTATGGAAAGGAGGCCAGAAGCTCACTCTTCCTGCATTCATCCATCCCCCTGTATGAGACTGCTGGTTACGCTGCTGAGATACCAAACCAAAACATATTAATCCTCAGAAAATATGCTAATGCAGTGAGAGATTAATCAGGTGTGCTGGGTCTGGGTGAGATGGAGTTAATTTCCCCCATTGCAGCCCTCACATTTCTGTGCTTTTTATTGGTAGTTAGAAAGGTGTTGACAATAGACACCAGTGTGCTCACACAGCATCAAGTCTATCCAACATTCTTCCCTGACCAGTAGGTTGGGGTGGGAAAAATTTTAGGAGGGGACACAGCCAGGACAGATGACCCAAACTGACCAAAGGGATATTTCATACCATAAGGTGCCTGCTCAGCAATAAAAGCAAAGAGGAGATGAAGCATTTCTTATTACACTTGTCTTCCAAAGCAAACACGATATGTACTGAAGTCCTACTTTCCAGGAAGTGGCTGGTCATTGCCTGCTCATGGGAAATAGAGAATAAAGCTTTTGTTTTCCTTTGCTTCCGTGCATGGCATTTGTTTTATTAAATTGTCTTGTCTTGATCCATGAGGTTATTTTTCATCTTATTTTCTTCCCCCCTGTCCTGCTGACAAGAGGAATGATAGAGTGGCTTTGTGGGCACCTGACATCCAAACACGGTCAACCCACCACAACAGATCCGCTTGAAACCTGCTAAAACACCATCATTGAGCTATTGTTTGGCTCAGTGCAACTAAAGTTTTAACCAAATCACCTTCCAATGGCTAACCCTGCTGGCTGGTATCTAATTTACTTTCCCTTGTTTCACTTGCCATTGGATTTAGGACAAGAAGTGATAGAGAGCACCGTAAAATCAGAGAATAATGTGATTTGAAAATGCACAAGATATTCCATAAATAATCTGGCTTGTGTAAGAGTCACTCTTGTTATAGGGGTTAATTAACAATCAAGTCATGTCTGTGCTCCTTCCTGGTGGCTGCAGTAATCTTCTTGCTGGGTCCAAGGAGTTGAACATAAATAAGATTTTAACTAAGTGCATGGTGTGAAGGAGAATTTGGCATTTGGGGAATTTAAAGCAACACCAGAAGTATCACTGTGAAGTTTTGCCCTTGCAAATGCTGTCACAGTTGGCAGAAAAGAATCAAGAGATCTATTTACAATTTAAATGCAATTTGGTCATCGAGGACATTTTATTCAGAGAGATGTGGATCAAATATGTCCAGTGGGTTACAATGATGAGACCACCCAGGCTTTTGCTAATGCTGGTGTTTACATAAAGAGTTAGAAACAAGCTTCTCTCCAATTAGAAAGCCAATATCTAACTAGACACTAACTTCTTATATACCCTGTAGTCTAAATGTTAATAGCTTTGACCTCCTTCAGTTTAATCTTAATCTCTTTGACAGAGCAAGTGAACTTTGGGTTATATTTTACCAAATTGTTCCCTTTGTTTTCTTTACCCCCTTATATTTCCAACAGTGACTATGTTACATCTTGCAGACCCAAATGAAAGCCTGTTTTCTTTTCAATCAGTCATATCACTAAGTATATGAGCAGGAAAACCCTTGTGATTGACACTGCTTCAACAAAAGCAGATTCAGTTTGCAGACGATAAGAGGCAAAGTCATACAAGCAGTGTTTACAAAGCAGTGAAGGAGAGAAGAAAAATTAATGATAAAAGGACTAATCTTATTGTTTTACCAGATGAGAGAATGGTTCTTTGTGTTTACTCTAGCAGAAACTGACAGATTGTCTCCCACCTCCCTTGTACACTTTTGGCAGCAAAATAATTTCCAGATTCTGTATCAAATGCTGGCTGGTGGGTAAAAAAGGGGCTCTGGAATGCCTGGGAAGCCTCAGAAAGCAGAGAAGTGCCGGCACATGATAGTGTGGGCATACACTACCTACAGCGATACTGTATAACTGAATATTACCTCCCTTATGAAGGGGGAATGAGGTGTAAGAGGAATGGAAGCAAGTGCCTTTAAAGGAAAAAGAAACAAAGCCACGTGAAAACAGTGAACTGGCTGATCTGATGTGTTTTCTGTAGCATGGCAATCTCACTGCTATCAGGAACATTCTTTATGATTTCTTCCCTTTGAGGGAGACCAGACCCATGTCAGCTCCAATCAAAAGGAGCCCTGGCTTTCAACCCACACTCCTGGTGCTGGAGTACTTTTATGGTAATGTGGCCAGCACAGGTGAGCACAGCAACATTTCCATTTCTTGGTGCCAAATGCTGGAGGGGAATGACTGGAACACATTCACAGATTGGTGAGATTGGTGGACTAGGTTATGTTGGAAGGACCTCTGGACATGACATGGTCTGAGCACTGCTCAAAGAAAAGATGACTTCAAATCTAGATTGCCCAAAGCACTTCTGATATTCACTACTGGAAGGCAGTAGGGAGGCCCACTGTGTCTTTTCTCAGGACAGCACATCTGTACAGAAATCTGTTTTAACCATATGTAATGGCTGCTACTGACTGCTCAGGAGGCAGGACAGAGAATTAAAATCCAGGAAAATCTCAACAGGAGAAGGACAAGGTAACCTTGCTTCCCAGCTCCTCTGCTGTTCATTAGTTTCATGGCTTTATTCCTATCTCTTGCTAGCAGGGTCTGGCAGCTTTGTCCTTTTAGCAGCTGAAGTCACACTGCCTCACCACCGTTCACCAAAGGTTGCTGAACAAGTGTTGCCAATTTCTTTCACTTCAAGATGAAGCCTGCCAGCTCAGCTATGTCCTTCAGTGAGCATGAATGTCTAACTGTAAAATAATCAATTGTCGTAGTCTCTATTGAGATGTGATACGTTGCTCAGAGAGTAGGTGAAGCAATACAAGGCAAGACAAAGCTCCCCTAAAAGTCTCTATGGAGTATGTTCAGTGTGTTTGTCTAATCTAGCTGTCCTCATAGGCAGTATGAGAAGCAGCACCAGTGCTGAGGGAGTAGCACACACCTCAGGATTCATTGAAACATTTAATTTCATCCCATTCTGCCCCACTAAAAAGACGTTGACACTGTTAAAGAACATTACTTGAATTAAAAAAGGGTCTCTGTTGGGAGAAAAAAAATTGACTTACCAAGTGATGGAACACATGCAATTTTAATGTTATCCAGAACAATTGCAAATAATGGCAAATAATATAGAGAGTTTCAAAGTGAAAAAATCCAAAAATGGCATTCTTGCATATATTTCTGAATTGTATTCAAATTACTGGTGCTTAGCAAATTACCAAACATCAGCAGAGACACAGAAACTGTATTTACGTATGCCTTTAGCTTATGGATAATCTGAATATATTTGGTTTATAGTGGAAATGTCTTTCACCATGTGCTAAGGTAAGTTAAAATTTTAAATATATATTTATTTGTTGGTAGTAAATGCTTGCATATGGATGCATTTAACATACCCACTCCCGTTCAGAAGATGTACAGTAATTTGTTAATTTGTTGTAATGTTATCAGGTGTCTGACCTCTCTCACATTTGTGCTGCTTCACACTCATGACTCATTCTTGCAAACCTCCATGAATTAATAAATAAGGCTCCTGGCGAACAAGCCCTCAATGATTTTTCCATGGCATCTGCTTTGACAAATAAAGCTGTGAAACATTTTGCATTGTCAATTGCTAACAGTTACAGCACTCCTCTGGTACATTAGTTAGAGTAATTTGGGTTTTAGAACAAAAATGAATTTCTATAACACAGACACACAAAATGAATATCAGGGAAATCAATCAAAGTGTAATAAACTTTTATTAAAAAAAGACATCACTCTCTGGCAATTCATAAAACAAGTCTCCAAATCTATATAGACAGTACAAATAAACATAAAATGATTGTTTAAGGGCATAATGAAGGGTTCTGTCAACAGCAATAAGAAAACAAAGCATAGATGTATGTTTGTGAAAGAAATTGCACATTTTCTGTTTTTCAGAAAGCCTTTGGCATTTCTTTCTGATAAAAAAAAGAGTACAAGATGCAAGAAATTAGTTCCCCACCTGAGCAATATCTTTTTAGTTTCTTCTTTCCATTCTATCGAATTTATCATTGATAATCTGAGTGGGTCTTGATACTTTATGAGGGTTTTTGAACTTGCTGGAGTACTTTAAGGTAATCCTAAATATCTGGGACTTGGCCATGTGCCTAAGTTCAGCAGAATTCCACTCTGTTCCTAAAGTACTATTTCTGTAAGACAGAAGTCTCCTTTTTGCTTAAACAATATATTTCAAGCTAACTCTTTTCCAAAAATTACAATTTTTAATTCTATGAAATGTTGCCAGTATAATGTGTGTTATTAAAATCACTGTTCTTTATTTTGTTATCTTTTTGAATTCATTTTAAGTATAAAGTTACCAAAGCCCTACATCATATTTGAGTCAAAAGATAATCAGTTGAAAAGGGATGTTTATTTAATAATTATCCTTAGAAAATGAAGATGAGGGCAGAAGGATGAATTGCAGGTCACTTAATCAGAATTTGAGCCTTATATTAGATGAACACTTGGATTTAACTCCTAACTTGCAAAAGACTTCAACTTTTGAACTGGCAGTACCTAAAATGAAATGGAGTCTATGTTTTAGGAGGTATGTATTTTAGAACAGATTTAAGGAGTAGGGAAAAAATACCCTCCATAATGAAAGAAAAATGAGCAATACTTGACTGTTTTCTGAAAAAAAAAGGAAAAAACAACACTCAGAGCTGAGCAATACAAAAGCCTTCACAGATCTTCCATCTGGACCACACTGAACTCTGCACTGTTGAAAAGAGCTACCTGGTCATCACCTCAGTCCCTCTCAGACACATGGTATTTTCTTACACTCTCTCCCTCTCATCCTCCTTCAATCTTTCTTTCTTTCTTCTTTTCCTGTCTTTCTTCCTTTACCCTTATACCTTAATTCCATTCTTTGTCAGGATTCAGACAAGATGGCAATTAAATGATGTTTCCAATGAAAGAAAAAAAAAAAAAGACTTTTTCTTCAAACTTGTTCCAGTTGCCTATTCAACTTTTTTTTCTCATCTGTTGTTCCTAGTAACAGCTCTCTGGGTGACTTCAGGCAATTTATTTTCCTTCCCTATGTTGAAGCCCTTGAGAATTTCCCCCTACTAGCTACATAAGAGTTTCATTAGCTCCCAAATGGTTTCAAATTTTTGTCCACATCCTTATGTTCAGGTACTAATCATCCACATGACGAATCCCTCTCTGCATCAGACACCTGAAAGTGCAACCTTACTGCTGCAATGGTTATTGTAAAGCCATTATGTCAGTACCCTGTAGTTTATCGAGAAGCCTATTTCCTGTGTGCAACAAAGGAATAAAAGCATTATGCAACAGAAAAATTGTGGTCTGCATTTTCAAATCTGAGTCTGAAAACATTAAGTGCAAAGTAACTGTTAAATAGGTAAACATTAATGTGATTGACAAATCTTGAAATGCAAAAAATAAAGTGCATAAATGTACACCTGTCTGTCTGCATGCTTGTATTGCAACTCAGCTGTTAATAAACCTGACCTTCTTTCAATAGGAATTTTTTAATTTCTTGTGAAACATAAACACTAGAAACTTTAACAGCTGGTTGGGCCATTCTCCTTCTGTTTTGTGTGTTTGTTGGCTTGTTTGCTTGTTTGTTTGTTTTTCTTTTAAAATACCATACTCACCCTGCTACTTTTAATGTTGTTATTATTGATATTGATATTGATATAAGGGCAAAATTACTGTTATTATTGAGCACAATGCAGACATATATACAAACATATATAAAAGGTTGCCTTACCTTCAATGACAGACCCAGAGACCTGAAAAAAAAATTAGAAATCCATGCAATCTTCTAAATCTGAATGTTATTTGACATTCATCAGAACCAAGAGGTACTCAGTACATTTAAAGTCAAGGTGCCTATATAAAGAATTAATAGCTCAGTATGAGGCACCTCTTTTGAACACCTGAAGGTTATAAGAAATGAGGACATGCATTGAGAATGCAAATTGTTATGCGGCTGTTGCTGATGCTGTAATAAGCTAATTTTATTATTATGTTTGCCAGGTAACTGCAGTCTTTATAGAGACCAAACTTATCCAAGGTTTATTTTGTTGTATTTAGAGTATTATGAATTGATGGAACATGAGTTAAGATAAAGCACTGGGAGCACTAGATAGGACTGTATGTGGGAGACTTTGGAAGCTGATGAATCAGAACTCCTACACCAGTGCTTGCAGAGATCATCTGTGATTTTGGGACTCAAATTTGCCTTTGTTCATTAAAAGGAGAGTGGGAGGTCAGACCTCCAGCTGTTTTTTGGAATCTGTACAAGTACTCCTCCAAGCCATGGCCAATGACAAGAAGCCTTATGGCCAAATACTGCACAATCCTCTGCATTGCTGCCCTTGTGAATTCTGTTCTTGGCTTGTTTGGGGGCATATGCCATCTTGCACTGAGTCCTGGGACAAACCCTCAGCTCTGCCCTGCACTGTTCCAGTCCAGCCTCATGCTGCTCAGGCCTGGGGACCTCTACTCATGAGACAGCAGTGGACAGAACTTTGTAAATTGTGAGATCCTGCTGGACAAAAAGGGGGAACTGATTTCCTTTTCTCTGTTTACATATTCCTTTGTGCCAAAATGGGCTTTGGTGTCAGCAACACAATTTTGTTCAGAAAAAGCATTTACTTTATCAGTACTGAGTTTTCACATGCTAATTACACTGTTTGGATACTGCAGATTCAGCAATGTGCTTCAAAAAGGAGAAAAAGCACCTTGAAGGATTGCATTGAGAGAGCTTGAGGGGAGAGATATCAAACACAGGAAGCAGAGCTGGTGACATGCAATTCTTTCCTTGTGTCTGAGGACTGCTAGGTAGGTTACTTAAGCTTCAGGTGTCTGGAAAAACCACGTATTATTTTATACTGTGACACCTTGACAGCAACAAATTCTTGCTGTTTATTACAAATTGTTATTCAGACTACCTTTTCAGGGGTGACTTTAGAAAACAATGAAGTCAGATGCTGATAAATGAACATGGGAGCCAGGACAAAGAGGTTTAAATCTCTCTTGGGATGTGCTGCATCATGTGAAAGGTGAGAAAAACATACTCCATCTGTGAGGTGAGGAAATAAACATGGCACTGAGCTGCTACTGTGAGTCTGTGCGTGTGAGAAGTATATTAAAATCCTGTCAAGCAAGGAACCTGGTCTGTGTAAAGATGTTCTATTTTGCTTCCTTGCATAAAATATCTGTAATCATAGTCCCTATTAGAGAAATGCTGATCCATTTGTCAGTGTTTGAAATCTACAAAATGGATGTGAGAAAATCAGAGATGAGACCCACGATTTTATTTTTAATTTATATTTATTATTTTTATATTTTTAATTTTATTTAAGTGGCAAACTTATAAATGTACAGGAACTTTCACATAATGCATTTCATTGCTCTCAAGCACTTCTATTCTGCCTCAAACCTACTCATCCTTTGAAAAGTGTATAAAACATTGGGGGGATATATGGACAACGATGTCCTAAATTATAACATTATTTACTTGTAAATTATAGTTCACCAGAAGATGCTGTAAAATGAGTTTAATAAGCACCCCATCTCATTTAGAAATGGTGTCAGAGGATAGCACAAAGTAAGTAGTGAATTTAATTATATCTTTAGAAGTTTAAACTGTCATAGAATGATTAGAACTCACAGAAATCAGTAGAAAGACATGGAATGACATTTCTTATTTGTGGGCTCTGGGGCACACCCTCCGAAAGGGAATGATTTGAAATGTCACTGAAAATGCATTAGACTCGTTTATGAATGTAAATGAAAGTGTTTTGAAAATTGTTGATCTAGATCACACTTGTTTGCATTAGCAATATCAAATGATGTGTGTATGCACATTTCTGCATTTGTGGTCTTGTCCTTTGTAGAATTTTTTTTTTTTAATTAAAGCTTGTAACCTGTAGAAGAGAGACACTTCTTGGGGGCTGCTGCATTCCCTTCTTCATTTGTACAATCGATTTTATTAGGTGTAGGCAGAGTTTTGCTGTTCCTTACACTCATGTGTCCCCAGCTTCATTTTCTAGGGCAGAGGGAGTAAAAAAAATGGTACCAGGAATATGTTCTATATAACAGAGAGAAACCTGGAGGCACATCTGCCTTCCACAGCAGTGAGCTGCTCTCCTGCTCGCTTGTGGCAAAGCCATTACTGACCCCTAAACCAGCCATTGCCTTCAGGTTCTTAAAGCCAAGATCTGAATCAAAAGAAGTATCAAAATCCCCTCAGACAGTGCTTCAGACTGAATATCAGATGGTCAGTCTAAAATCCTTTGAAGAGCTCTTGCACATTCCAAGGTAGTGGTGCAGCCTAATAACAGTGCCAGAGATGAAAGGTTTGGGAGGTTTGATCCGGCAGCTGGAAAACAAGTTGTACTACGTGAGGCTTAAAGAGTTCAATCTCTTCAGCTTATCTGAGAGGAGACGGAGAGGTGGATGGATCATGTCTAGGTGCTTACACATGGGAAAGAGATCCAATAGCAGGGTGTTTTTGAGCTTGTTGACAAAGACCTGACAAGATCTATTGCAAAGACTTAGACAAATTAGGCCTTGAAGTAAGTCATAGCTTTCTAGCAGAGAGGATAATTAAACTAAGTAACAGTCTCCTAAAAGGGCTGGAGGGGGGACAGGACAGAGACAACTCAACATGGATTTAGATCTCTAAAGATATACATAATTAAATCCTTCTATGAGATACAATTTAATCTACCCCTGGGCCAGATTCTGTGTCCAGTAGGTATAGGGACAGGTGGAATAGTTGTTTTGGTACTTTCTGACCTTAATGCTTATAAATATATGAATCCTTTATTCATGTCCTCTTTCTGTGGAGCAGGGAAAGTAATAAATTAGTAATAAATTATACACAACCCCAAGAGTGCCTATAACACCTGGAACTCTGTGTTAAGACAACTGCTGCAACCAAAATTTATCAAGACTTCAGGGGATCAGTGAAGAGAAAAGATTTCCTTTATGCACTGGGCAGATGTATTCTCAGGGCTCATGTCTTCATTTGCCTTTATTTTTTTTTTCTTGTCATTCAGAAACATCAGAGGTGGCTGCAGCTGGAGACAGGGCAACAGATGGATAGACTTCAGATGCAGGATTCTATTTTTCATTTATTTACTCAACAGATTTCCAATTTTTATTTTCTAAACTAAATCAGAAAACACCTTGGTTTATATTGTTTTTATTTTTGGAGTTAATCTGAAGTACTTTAAAGATTCCTTTTCACCTGTTTCCTGTCCAAAAGTGCTTGCTTATTTGAAGTTTTTTTAATCTTTTTGTTTCCTCAAATGAAGAGGCGAGACTCAGTTAAATAATGAGCCTTTTCACTCTATGTAGAGAAAATTTGTGAAAGTCTGCATACCTGTAAGAATAGATTACTTGATAAGGTGAGAAAATACTGCCAGCACAGCAGAGTCTATTAAAAAAAAAAAAAAGAAAAAGAAAAAAAGCAGAACCACCCCCTAGTTTTCCATTTCCAGATAGCTGAGCCAGTGCATAACAGAAAGGGAAAAAATCCCAAGCTTCTGAATCCAAAATCACATTGCTCTTTGAGAAATAGTTTTTGGAAATGCAAATCTAATCTTAATTTTACCTTTTACAGTTTTATTCCAAAAGAGGCAAATGTGGTATCTGTAGGTGTGCTGGCTTTGAGAAGCAACACTATCTGTACCTAGTTTACAGTGAGAGACCAGGGCTACAGTTTGTTCAGCTGAAAGGAGTCAAGGGACCCCAAAGGGAATCACACTTTGAAGCAAATCAAAGCAAGTAAGCAAAGAAACACATAACTGAAATCGCTGAACCCAAATCCACAAATTAAGGAAATAGAAGACTCCAGTGCTGTCCCATTCAGCAAGCAAATCCAAAATTCATATAAGTGGAAATTCAGGGTCAGTGGCTGACTGAAAAGAAATAAATTATGTCCAAAAAAAGAGTAATTTCTGCTCCTAGAATTCAATATTCCACTACTGTGTAATAAGCAGTGAGGTGCTGCTCAGTTCTGGCTTGCTATGAGTTGCTACTCAGGAGCCCTATTCCTGCATGAAGATTTCAGGATGTCCCAGATTCCCATTACAATTTCCTTTCTCATCAAGGGGAATGCATTCCAGTCTGTGAGGAAAAAGGCCATTTATTTTTCATTTAACAAACTTTTATCTACCTTGCCTCTTAAGTGTCTAAAGTCACACACTCAGGTAAGGTCACCAACCTTGTCTCTTCTTTTGAAAGTCACCCTAAGATGAGAGTCAGTTCTGTCATCATGCTCCTCTGGGAAATCAAACAATGATGTTAGGCAGCAATAGTTAATAGTGTCTTATTTATTATGTATGAAGAACAAAATTTTTAAGAGAAATCGCTAGCATTAAGTGAAAATATTTTTCTTAATTTAATTGACATTTCAACACCAAAATCTTTTAGGCCCCTTAAGGAAATTCAGCCTATAATAACAAATAATGAGAAAAAAATATTGCTGGAAGATGAAACTTAATAGCCTATTTCTTAAAGACTCAGATTTTATTATAGGAATGTAGATGCAGATTGCCACCCACACCAGACTAATTTTTCTCTTCGATTCTTTTCCTAATCCCTGCAGACTAAGAATAAAGTGGTAAAATTGGAAAAAAATATGCCACAGATTTGGAATGCTGCAGCAGACATGCCTGTATGTGTACATTGTGGGAATCCATGTGCACTTTCCCAACCAATATTTAAAAGGATTATCTGGTCTGTTTGCTGATTGCTCTTTGAAAATTAAAATTTCTTATAAAAGATTTAGTCAACGTAGAGGGAATGGAGGATCTGGGATTCCTGTGATACTGGAATGACTGGAGAATTAGGGAGTTTTATTTCTGCCAATAAAATAAAGACTGAAGACTCTTATCAAAGGCACAATATTGGATTATGGGCTGCTAAGGAGGCCAACTAAGGAAGGCTAGCTGATAACTCCCTTAAAAAGCGCTCTTAAATCCTTCTGAGTCAACTTAGTGGACATTTGGTGTCCATGAGACATTTGATCTGTCTCCATTTTCAGAGTTTAGCCTGAGAACCAGGCACAGGATCTAGTGAACTAGATTAGCATCACTTGCTTTCTTGTACAGTTGTCATGGGTTGAGTGATTTTTTACCTGTAAGGAACTTGACTACTTCCTTCAGGCCTGAAGAACCAATTAGCTGGCTAGTTGTCCTAGTTTAGGGCAAATTTGGGAGGAAACCCTAGAAGGGGTCTCCTCCAACCAGCCAGCTTCAACAGCCCCTCCCCGCAACAGGTGTGGGAGAAAAATCTCCTTAGAGAAAAGTGGAAAAAACTTTATTAAGCCTGAGAAGTATTCATAAGCATAGAAAAATGAACAATATTAAACAATAAAACTTCTCATTGCCCTGAAAAGCTGGCAAAGTCAGAAAGTCCTGTTGTGGGTGTGGCTCAGTCAGCTTCAGTCCCTCCAGGGCTCGGGCCAGGTGCTCAGGCCCAGTGTGCAGCTTGTCAGGGGCAGGGGGGGCCCAGGCAATTGTCCTGATGTCCTGTACCAGAGGTGCTGAACAGTCCCAGAAGGAAAAAAACCCCACAATTCCGGTGACGCTCTTCTTTCAGCCAAAGAGGAAAAGCTGGCAAAAAAAAAGAAGCAAAGAAAAATTCCCTGTCTCTCTCCCTCTGCGAAAGCTGAGAGCTCCGAGAGAGCACCACAAGCCTTATCTCTCTCCCTCTGTCCGTGCTGCAGACAACACAGTCCATGAGAAAAAGGAATTCCGGGGGAGCAGAGTGCAGTTTCTACAGATGAACTGAGCGCTGCTCCTCGCCCTCTGTGCTCTCTCTGTTCAACATCACAAACACAGAACTCAACATCCAACATAAGCAGAACAGGCGACTGGGGATACAAGCATCATAAAGTCACCCTAGGACACTAGTTCTAAGATGGACACTCTGCTTAGCCACTTAAGAAACTGAATTCACCTCTGTGATTCACATTTAAG
>WEKY01058198.1:0-37153 GCA_013390045.1 Picathartes gymnocephalus
AAACCATTCCATGGTTGTGTGATCCTGCCTGACACTGAGAGCTTGCAGGTTGTGACCAATGCATTAACAGAGCTCTGGGAACAGGGAGAATTGGAAGATGAATTCCTAAAAAAATGGGAAATTTTTTCTGAAGACTTTGTGCTAGCTCTGGTCAATGCACTGATCCATGACTGCCTTCAAAGCAAATTCATGTAATTGATTCTTGGAATCATAGAATGGTTTGGGTTGGAAGGGACTTTAAAACTCATCCCATTCCACCCCCTGCCATGGGCAGGGACACCTTCTGCTATCCCAGGTTGCCCCAAGCCCTGTCCAGCCTGGCCTTGGGCACTCCCAGGGATGGGGCAGCCATAGCTTCTCTGGGCAGTTTTCTCCAGCAGCTCAGGAACTCAAATTTAGATGTTCACAGGTGAAATTCCTTGTTCCCCCAGGTCCTGCCCTGCTGCTCACCAGTGACAACATCAAACAGCGCCTGGGCTCTGCTGCTCTCGACAGGTACCTGCCCTCCTCGCTGCTCGGGGAAATGCAGAGACTGTTCCTATAAACACAGAGTTTGGGAGCAAAATCCTGTCCTCTAGCATACATTGGGCCTTCTGCTCCAGGTGTTGGAGACAGTAATGTTTCAAGAGCATTTGATGCAGGTGTGGGTGGGTTTTTTCCACAGTTACTTTCTCACTTGGGAAATTGGAAAAGCTGAATTGCTCCGAGTGTGCTCGTGCTTAGGGATGCTGTGGAAGCATTACTGAAGTGAGGCATCACTGCATCCTCCTGCCTTGATTTTTGTGTAATGGTATAAAAATCCTAATGGTAAAAACAGAGCCAGCAGGAGCTTGGAGTTGGGAGCAGATCCTGGCTGAGCAGAAAATGCAGAACTCTGCCTGTGTAAGATTCCCCTCTATTCTGTTGGGAGCTGTGATATAAAACCAGTTAAATTCCCTGTTTCCCCAGCATCCACGAGTACAGACTGACCAGCTGGCTGGGCCAGCAGGAGGACATCCACAGGATTGTGCTGTACCAGGCTGACAGCACCCTGACCCCCTGGACCCAGCGCTGCA
This sequence comes from Picathartes gymnocephalus, assembly GCA_013390045.1. NCBI lineage: Eukaryota > Metazoa > Chordata > Aves > Passeriformes > Picathartidae > Picathartes > Picathartes gymnocephalus. The sequence continues at coordinate 1,056 of WEKY01058198.1, forward strand.
TCCGCCAGGCCGACTGCATCCTCATCGTGGGGCTGGGAGACCAGGAGCCCACTGTGGGAGAGGTGTGGGAGCTGCTCCTTCCTCTCTTGGCACTGGGAAAAACTCAGCTCAAAGCAGGCTGCTTCACACTCATGTATTTTCCCAGGTTTCACACCCAGTGAGGCATAAATAGGGAAATATTCCTGAGAAATGCCTGTTAGGAATAGCAAAAGAATTGCATGAGAATCACCTGAAATGGCAAGGAGTGTTTCTAGCAAAGTTCTTTTTCTCTAAAGAATCATTTTGGCCAGTGGTAAATCAAAAATCGCTTTGAAGCTTTGTGTTTCTGCCCAGAATTTCTTTGGGTCTCCACAAAGCGGGAGAAATTCTTTCCTGGATGAAATTTATGGGGTGTGCTTAGGAAAAAGTAGATTTAAATTGCAGTGTATGAATTATTTATTATATTTTATTACAGATCTTAAGCTGTAATTTTTTCCCCCTTGCTATCTATTTTTATGATTTTATATTTCATCACCAAAGTCCTCTGACCAGATAAAAATTCTGCAAGAAAATTAAAAAAGGGATCACAAGTGGGGTTTTTTTTAGGCTGGTGAAGTGCTGAGCGTGACCTGCAGAGAGCCTGGGCTGGTCCCATGTGCAGCTTTTGTGTGTGTCCCGTTGTGTGGGCTCTTCCTGCCTGGATGTGGGAGGCAGGAAGCACAGGCAGAACAAGCTGCCAGCAGTTGCCTAAAACAACAACAACAAAAAAATCAAAATCAGAAATGCAAGGAGGAAAAAAAAAAAAAAAAGTACTGATGGGGAGGGAAAGAAGAAAACACTGAATATTTGTGGGCTCGAGTCTGACTCGGGCAGCATCTCACGTTGCAGGAGCAGTGCCTGCCTGTGCTGTGCATTTAATGGCCTGGTTTTAGTCAAAACCAATCCTTTTTAAGCATCAGGTTTGAATCCTTGGCTGATTTTAGACTCTGTGTGCTGTGTAAGCCCAGAGTTAACACTGCTGTTGCCTAAATCAGTGATGCCTGGGGGTTCTGAGCGTGCAGAGCTGTCTGCGTTCGGGTGGGAATAGGGCTGAGTGGGGGTGTATTTCACCCCGAGGCTGGAGCAGCCAGGACTGACTGCCCTTTCCTTGGTGTCCATAACTGCTGTAGCTGGAGAGGATGCTGGAGAACACTGCAGTGAGAGCCCAGAAGCAGCTGGTCCTGCTGCACAAGGAGGATGGGCCTCTCCCTTCCCGCACCGTGGAGTGGCTCAACATGCGGAGCTGGTGCTCTGCTCACCTCCACATCCACTGCCCACGCAGAGTCTTCTCCAAAAGGAGCCTGCCCAAGCTGGTAAGCCATCCCTGGTTTGGTGGCTGGGTCCCTGCTGTCCCTCACTCGATCTGGGATCTGTGTTTCAAAGGGAATCTGGGATAATGATAGTCCACAATGTTCTTACACAGACAGTGTTCTCTTTAAATCTGTTTGGTCTCAATTGGATTTAGGAAACAGGGATAAGGGGGCCAGGTTTTCTCTATGGATGCAGACTTGGCTCTTTGATACCCTGAAAAGAGTAATCACTGTCTCAGAGTCCCAGTGAGAGGTGTGTACAGGCCAGAGAGTCCTTTTTGTTGGGAGGATCCCTGTGCTTCCCAAAGCCATGCTAAACATGAGGCAGAGGCAGCATGGGATGCTTCCCAGGAACTTCAGATCCTTGTCAAGGCAGAGAAAGAGCTTCAGAGGAAATTCTGTACTGCCCCCAGCAGCTATAAAAGACCGAGAGAGGCCACTGGTCACTGTTTGGGTGGTTCACAACCCTCTGTTCCCTTTGAGGAAGAGCTGTAACAGAGTCACCAACACCTTCAGGCTGGAAGGGTCGACTGGAGCTCCTCCAGTCCCACCTCCCTGCTCCACAGTGTCCCCCTGGAGCAGTCACTAGGATTGTGTCAGACAGGCTTGGAATATCTGTAGTGAGGGAGATTTCAGAGCCTCTCTGGTCTCTGTCCAGTGCTCGGTCACAGCACAGGAAAGAAATTCTTCCTCCTGTCCAGGTGGAACTCCTGGGCATCAGTTCCTGCTTGTTCCTCTTGTCCCATTGCTGGGCTACAGAGCAGAGCCTGGTCCCTGCTCTGAGCCCTCCCTGCAGCAAGGGACAGACATGGATAAAATCCCTCTCAGTCTTGTCTTCTCCAGGCTGAGCAACCCCGGCTCCCTCACAAGACAGCAGCTCCACTCTCCTCATCTTTGCAGCACCTTCTAGCAGGCTGCTGTTGGCTGTCTCTGGCCTGCTGGGCAGTGACCGTGCCTGACTGTCCTCTGCAGGTGGAGATGTATGAACGTGTGTTCCAGAAGGCTCCCGACCGTCACTCCGACTTCTCCCGCCTGGCGCGGGTCCTGACCGGCAACGCAATCGCGCTGGTGCTGGGCGGTGGAGGGGCCAGGTAGGGCCTTGTCCTGGGCATCCTGGTGGGGCTGGATGGGGCTCTGAGCATCCTGACCTGTGCAAAGTGTCCCTGCCCACAGCAGGGCTTGGAACAGGACGGGCTTTAAGGTCTCTCCCAGCTCGAACCGCTCTGGGATTCTGCGTTGGTGCATCCACCGGATCTGAGAGCTGTCCCTGGGCTGGGGGGGATCCCTCAGGATCACAGACATCCTGGGACCCCTGCACTGCTCTGCAGGCAGCATTTGGGGGAGGAGACACTGGGAAATGACACAGACTTAGCCTGCTGTCGGGATTTGTGCAGAAGGAACATGAGTGTTTGTGACCTCTTGAGGCCTCTCATAATGGTTTAATACCAGGAGGTGACCAGGGCACGAAAGATGACGTTTCTTTCTGTTGACCTACACTATGGATTTTTTTTCCCTTATGGATTCTTATATTAGAAAATGGCTCACTGTATTTCAAAGCTCTTCAAAGTTTGAGCAGTAAGAGGAATTATGTCCTCTAATGGAGAATGTTCTCATCTTTATAATCTTCCAAACCCCCAGATACCCATGCTCTTTGACAGCCTTACCTTACAGAAAGCGTGTGTTTTTGCAGACACAAGGACAAGGTGTGTGCTGAGCACTCTGTTAGAATTCCATCTGAAACCCTAGTGAGCTTTAGAAATAAGTCATTACTGGCATTTTTCTTTGGAATCTCTTTTTTACTTGGAGAGGTTTCTGTTGAGACAGAATTAAGTTGCCCTTTGTCTCAAGCGAGCGCTGCCTTCGTTGTCTCCATCACTGTGTTCCTGAAGCCCTGCTTTAAAAGAGAGCTTTGAAATGCAGCTCTCAAAAAAAATGAAATCTCTAATTTGCACACAGTCTGTCTGTTTAAGTGCACAGAAATATCACATTTTTGTCTTTGGGCCAGCGCGTGCTCTGGGGGAGCCTTCCCTGCAGGAAAGGCTGGAGCTCCTTTGTGCCAGCTCCTCCTGAGCAGCCCCTGGTGCTGAGACAGCCAGAGCTGCTTCCTCGAGTGTCTCACAGGTGCCTTGATCCTGCTCCCTCTCCTGAGCTGGTTTCAGGATCTCATTTCCAACACAAGCTCTGTCCTGGGGAGACACAAAGCAGAGCAGCAGTGGGGAGCTTCTGTTTTATCTGAGTATCTCAGGAGGCTTCTCATCCACTGATACAAAGCATTTCTGGTTTGCTCTTTGTTCCCAGCTGATATCTTTGCCTCTACCACTGCCTGTGTCATGCTAAATATGTGCACTCCTGTACTGCTGGCAGCACATTTTGCTCCTTCCTTCTGTAACACTGCTGTAATTTTTGCCAAACTGTTTATTTTTATATTTTTTTTGTTTTTTTTATTCTACTACTTAACTTGCAAGCTCCCACCTTGCAAGTGTGCAGGGTCTGTGGATCTGAGGTAAGGACAAGGATGGTCACTGTGTTGGTCCTGTGTTGTCCCTCTCTGCAAAGCTGCTCTGCTGCTGTGTTGGCTTTGGGGTCTCTGGATGCTCATCACCCATTCAGCAACGAGCCATGGGCCATTAGCCATCGCTCTGCTCACTTCTGCATCCCTGAGTGGGGAGGACTCCAAGAGGATTAAGGGCAGAGTGGATGATTGGGATGTTTCTTCCTTGTCTGAAATGCATTTTATGCCACGGACTGAACTGCTTGTTCGGGGGTTCCAGGCTGGCACAGGGATGGTGTGAGCATTGTGTTTTCCCTGGAAAGGTACAGAACGCTGTTCTAGTCGTTAAATAATCATCTAAATTGTGGTTAGATAAAGATTTTTCAGAGTGAGAATATAATAAAGACTGGGGAAAAGACAAAATTACTCTGAACCATGTAAAGGTTCAGAATTACTCTGAACCTCTGCCTTTGGAAGGGCAAAGATTCTTGGATTCTTAGATTGGCCATTTCTACTAACAAGGGAATTTCAAGAGATTAGATTAGGTACTTACAATCATCCTGTGGTTAAAGCACAGTCAGACTGTGAATGTCTCTGGATCTCTGCACAGACTCTTGATGGCTTTTGGATGATAATTACATGAGTAACCTCCCACCTTGCTCTCAGAGCAGGAATCATGCAGGTCAGTCAGCCAGGGAGAGGTGACAGTGACAGGGGCTGGCTGGTGGGTATTTGTTCAAGGTATTGTTTTCTGTGACTGCAGTAATATCAATTATTTAGTTGTATTTTGGGAGTGTTTGTCTGGCTTCCCAGTGACAACCAGATTTAGAGGTTTTACCAAGAGCAGCTTCCTAGTAATTATCGTTGTGGTTTGTCGTGACAAAAGGCTCACAGGAACTAAAGGTTTTCTTTCTCCTGTGAGCATAAAAATAAAGCAACTTGAAGTGATATGGTTCTAAAATTACAGTGGTTTGCTTTTGTTAAATGCTAACTTAATTTTAGTTAGAAACGCTGTGGAGTTTGAGGGAATGGAAAGGGGATTTGTGTTTAGGAAAATAGTACCTTTGAGGTGTAGTTGCAAGAATAATGACACATCAAGCCCTGCAACAAAGGCATAAACCTTCCATAAATAATTGTCCTGACCTTTAGCCCTCCCACATACAGCCCACCCCTTCTTTGGTGTGCTGTGGTTGTCTTAGCAAAGCTGTTTGAAAACTAAAGTTTCTAGGGAACAAATAATTATTAATAACTATCTGGGAATCCCTAAGGCTTTGAGAAAAAATGGGTTGAGCTGTTCCAGAATCACGGAGTATCCTGAACTGGAAGGGACCTACAAGGATTTTCACTCCTGTCCCTGCACAGACACCTCAACAATCCCACCCTGAGCATTTCAACCTCCCCTGAGGAGCTGCTGGTGAAGGATATTTGCAGATATTTCATCAGGGCACCTTTTCACTTCTCCTTTTTCTGTTTAGTTTTCTCCTCAAACTTATTACCTCACCTCAGCACGTGATGTGTCAAGCAGTTAGGGTTTTTTGCACACAGTTTTCTTGCTGACTCTACAGATGTGGCTCCAACCTTTTCGTTTTGGGCACTTGGCTTCTTTCAGCAACTTGTCCTTTCTGCCTTTTTGTTTCCAGCTCTGGCCCTCTGGAAAGGGAGGATAAAAGCAGCAGTGCAGGAGAAGCAAAATTTGCCCTTTTTGTTGTGGGATCTCTGTGTCTGATGAACCCTCCTGGTGTCTCCTGTGTCTGTCTGTTCTGCTGCAGCCTGTGCCATGTGCAGGGTGCTCACACTCCAAGCTCTTAGAGAAGGACAAACAGGCAGGTCCATCTTCAGCTGGTCACTCCCAGGCTGCTGCTGAGCTCCTTAAACCTGGCTTTATTTTCCCATTCAATGGCTTTACCCAGGGATGGAGAGGCTGGGAGAGTCCCTGAGAGGCAAATCTCAATTGTTCTGCTCTCAGGAGATCACATTTGCTCTCTGCACTCTGTGTTTGACTCCTGGATTGCAGGGAGAATAAACCATGGAGGATTTTCTGTGGCTGTGCCTGTGATGTTTGGCTGCTGCTCCAGCTCACTTGATGCCTTGGATTTTAACTTCCATGTTTTTCCAACCCTGCAGTGCTCAGGCTGTGACTCTGCAGTGCTTTGTAGCCTGGGAGCTGCTGTTCTCTCATGTTAAGATGTTCATAACAAAGCCTCTCCAAGGACACCCAGACTGTCCTGGGCCCAAAATGTGTAACACAACACCTTGAGAAGGGGGGCTGAGCTGGGGAAATGCCATCGTGAGCTAAGGTTTGAATTGGGGAATTGATGCTTAGATGCACATGGCCCAAAGCTCTAAAGGGGTGAAGAACTCGTGACTCAGGGTCCATCCTGGGCTCCATGGTGAGAGCAGCCTCTGGCTCCCCAGGCTGGGCCTTTGGAGGCCTTTCCAATCAATATCCACCTTTATTCCCTCACTCCTGTCCAGTCTGTGTTTCTAGGGAGCCACTTCAGGCATCACACTCAGGCAACTCTGAGTAAAAACCTGCTTGTCAATCCTGCCTCCTTTTCTGCCACCAGACACCGATCTGTTCTTCCAGGAGGCACAAGGAATTTATTTGTCCTGTGTCTGCACTGGGACAAAACCTTGTGACTTCTGAGCCATCCCTGGCATAGGCAGGAGGGGCAGGGCTGCATTCAGTGCCTGGAAGGGATGCACAGGTCACACTGTCCTGTCAGTGGGTGAAGCAAGGAGCAGGTGGGACATGCCCACAGCCCCCTGGGGATGTGCTGGATGCACCTGTGCATCTCCAGGAGCTTTTATTTGGAGGCTGAGCCCAGTGTGGCAGCACATTGGGAGGTTATTTCCCCCTCTGTGTCCCTGAGCAATCATGGTAGAAAATAAATGATGCAAAGCTCCCAACACACCATAAGGAATGACTTGAAACAGATTTTGAGAACTTCAGAACTTTAGAATATCCTGTTCCTTTCCTGACTGTTGGTGCTTTTAGCCTGCAAGTGTGGCTGGGAGGTGAGGAGCTCTTGCCTAGGAACAAACCCTCTGGTGCTTCCCCCGCTCATCCTGCTAAAACAGGAATCCAGTTTGGGGATTGATGACCCGATCTACCAATGTAAAACACTTTAAAGCAAGTAAGTGCTGTGCTGTGAGATCTAATATTCCTCCTCAGGTTGTCTGGGGAGCTCCTGGCTGCCTTCAGCAGGCACAGGGATGTGGTGCTGCTGTTCCGTGGCTGGTGATGCAGCATTTTAATTACACCCCCAGCAATTAAGTGCTGTCAGAGCTGGCAGGATGCAGAAGCTGAATCTGCAATATGCTCATATGAGGAGTCAGAAATGATTAATAAAGACACTAGTAAGTTTTGGGGGTTGATTTGTTTTTCTGTTTGGTTTGTTATTTTAGCATGGAGAGGGGCCTTAAAGCAAAACCCTTGTGGGTCCCATCCTGGCTGAGGGCAGCTGCTTCTCAATTCTGTCCTTTTCTCATAATAATTGGGAACAGACGGGGTTTGCCCAAACGAGATGCTCAATGCTTCTTCCTTAATTGGATTTTGCATCTTAACTCTGAGAAACTTTCACTTCTGCACTGCATGGTACAGGTCTGGTGTTTGGCAAGAGGGTCACTGCAGGCAGAAGAAATTCCTTTCTTGCCTCCTGTGAAATTCTCATCAGTTTTTTTTCCTGAGAGGAGCCACGAAGTCACTGTTCTTTCCCTTGCTTGAATTCGTTAAGGAAAAACTGACAAGCTGCCAGAATTAATGAACATTGAAATTCTCATCAGCATAACATGGTAATGCAACAGTGGCAATGACTGAGGAACGTGCTGCAAGAAAGGGAGGGTGGCAATACCAGCCCTGCTTCTTGGGGCTGTGTTTAGTTCTCCCAAGGTTCAGATGGCAGCAGGGGCGGGTCTGCTTGCTTGCACTGCTGCTGTGGAGAAGAGCTGAGAGCCCTGGTGCAATTTCATCTTTTGCTCCATGGTCCACAAAAGCAGAGAGAAGCACAGGGGCAGGAAACAGAAAGAACTGCACAGGAAATACCTAAGTTAGTGAGGGGTTTTAGGGCCTGAAAAAAGGTGATGTTCCCTGGGTCAGGACCAGGCTTTGGCTCCAAGGGGTGGAGGAGGCTGGCTGGTGCTGCACTGGGGGAGCTGACACCTCATAGCCCAACTTCCAGTGTGTGATGCAAGGAGGAATAAAAGCTGAAATTTGGGGCAGAAATGCTGCTCCAATGCCAAAGTGCTGTCCTTGGCATGGACAGTTTGCTGCCATGGTGCTGATAGCTCCCTTCCCAGGCTGCAGCTCCTTTTCCTGCATTGTGCTTATGAAACCCTGGGGTTCAGTCTTGGGCAGTAACAAAAGCTCCTGGGGAGACTCTGAAGTTTTATGGTGCAGGTGCTTCGGATCCAGTTCCAGCAGTTAAGGAAGATGAATTCTTATTCCTCAGCTAAGACAGGTAACTAATGATAGGAGGCTTTTTAGCCCTCTCAGGAGAAGTGTGTGTGGATGTTGTTTAAAACTGGCACTGCAGAGCTGCAGAACTTGACATGGAGCTGGTGAGCTCCTAAGTTCGAGTTCTGAACCTCAAATACAGGGAGGGAACTGGAAATATGGGGGGAGTTGCTTTTTTAAACAATTAAACCTGACCACAGACACCCAGACAATGTGCTCTTAGATGTGTGGGAGGAGAGGGCAAGAATTTGCTGCCTGAAGGAGGCAGCTCCAGAGGAAAACCCTTGGAAAACACTGCCAGAAAGAGCAGAGCAGTGTTTCACCCTGTGGGGTCCTAAAGACACTCAATACAGAGATTACAGAAGGGATGAAAGAAAAATCCTGTGGGAATTTCCTGGGCTCTTGATGTTCCTCACATAACTTGGAACACAGTAAAGGTTTTTCAGCTCCCGTGCTGGGTTCAGGACTTAAGGTGGACTGAGCCTGGTGAGGGGCACCCCAGAGCAGGAGGGATAAGGGGTCTCTGGAGCCCAGGTGCTGTCATGACCAATTCCTTGTGCTGGAGGATAAAAGTAATACCTTGAGAACTTGATTAATAATGTTTCTCCATGCTTCCATCCCTATCTAGATCATACACAACCTATTTTCCCTTTTTCTTTTCCCACCTGGCTGTGTCTGCCAGTCTGTAAGTCTCTTTTCCCATCCTAACACATCTAAGCTTTGAGATTTCCCAGTTTCTTTGCACCATTTTTACTCCACACTCATTCCTTCTTGTCTTTTTTACATGTACCCCTTAGTTCCTTTCTCAGTCTTTGCTTTCAAGTCCTCTCACAAATTGTGAGATTTTCACCTATTGTGAAAAAACACAGTTTGCCAACTTTTTTTGCCATCCTGGTGCATCTCTGTGTGTCAACAGAAATGCACTTGGCTTTGAAATCGTTCCAGATCATGCAGTGAACATCAGGACAGCACCAAGTTTGAAAATAGGTTATTGATTTGCAATGTTTAATGTTGTTGTCAGTGGTTTTTAATGGGGTACAGGTATCCCCTTCATTTGCTGTTTCTGCCTCACAGTGCTTAAAATTCACAGGGCAGAGAGCTGACAGCTTGAAATGTATAAAAATTGGATTCAGGGTTGTGTTTTTTTCCTGGAGTGCTCAGAAAACATTCTCTGAGAAAATGCTTGCTCTGAAGTAAATTATGGAACAAAATTTTTGCTAAAACCATTGTTGTTCATTATGACCTTGGCTAGGAGGGTTTTGGAAGGGCAACATCAGCCTCTCCAAGGTGCTCCTGGTGCCATGAGCCACTGGCAGCTCTGGAGGGTTCAGTCACTGGGGAGAGGAAGGGACAGGCAGGATTTTGTGGGGCTGGGGTTCAGCTGCTGATGGGGTTGAGGAAATGGCTTAAACCCTCAGACTTTGGTGAAACACAGCATGGGCAGCTGGGCAGGTCACCCTCTGGAAATGGCTCAGGAGCACTTGGAGGAGAAATACAAACCATTACCAGGAGGAGCTGTTTGGGGTTTCAGGAGCATGTTGTTATCTCCAAATGGAAATGGATTTATGCTGCTGCCTCGTGGGTTGGCTGTGTCAGGGGAATTAAACCTGCCCTCCAGTTGTTGTGCTGGAGCTGACTCTTCACTCCAGCAGGCACAGGGGGGACCAGGTGACACCTTGTGCTGTCTGGCTGCAGTGCCAAGACATGATCAGTGTTTTTGCAGGGGCTGCTGAGGTTTGGGGGTATCTCTGCCTGCCCTGGAAGGAGGGATCTGGGTGCTGGGCTCTGCTGGGGGCTGGCCAGGATCCCTGTCTGGCAGCCCTGGATGGAGCCAGTCTGGCACAGGCTGGGCCCTTCTGCACTGGGTTCACACCATTTCCTGATTTCCACTTAGGCGAGACAAGAGCAAAGAGGTTTTTTGCAATTCCTGTCTTTTCTTTCCTCCTGCTGCAGTCAGGCAGCATCCCTGAAATTCCTGTTCCATTCCTAAGTGCTTGCTGCAGGTACTGAGCTGGCACTTGAGGGCTGTGCTTTCCTCTCCTCTAGCAAGACAGGTCTTGGAGAATGTGTGCTGCTAAAAGGATCCCATTCCTCATCCTGATCATGCTCTGAAGTTCCAGCAAATTAAGCTGGGATATGAAAGGAACTTGGAAAATGCTTCTTCCTTGGGTTTAAATGGAAGAATCAGGCTTGCTGTGCAGCATCTGCAGTCTGTCAGTGCCCAGGAACAGCTGAGGAAGCAGGATTTCTGCAGCAGGGAAGTGTCAAAATGATACAAAAGGGGCTCAATCTGCTTTGTGTCATGGAAAAAAAAAAAAACCAAAAAAACCGCTCCAACCTCTGAATAATTGAAATATCTTTCCTTCAGTTCCTGTTCTTCAAAGTAATCCCTTTGTACACCAGGCCAGTCTACCTCTTGACTTTGGAAAGGCAGAAAGTTGGCAGCTCTGAGGTTAATCCTTGTGACCTTTGCAGCCTTCCCCCATCACAGCCAGCCTGCCCTGGCTGGGAGCATTTTGGAGGAGGGGAACCTGTTTGGTGACCTATGTTAGGGCTTTTGTGTGTGTTGAGAAATGTCTGTGCCTCAGTGCACACTGGAGAGGAGTTTTTCTGTGTGATATCCCCTTTTTCAAGCTCAGACTGATGCAGGGGGAGCTTCAGAGCCAGTAATTGTTCCTGCAGGTGCTCAAGAAGAGGTCTGTGCTCTTGGCACCAGTGGAGCATCCATTGCCATGTGCAGATAAACCAGAGGGAAAGCTGAATTCCAGAGTCAGGATTCTGGATTCCCAGCATCCTTCAAAAACTAGATTTGATTCCAGGGCAATATTCAGGGGATAAAATAACAGAGAAGCAGCAAAGGTCTTTATCCTTAAAGATCAAGCTGCACCTTTGACTTGGTGTTTTGACTTGTGCTGCTCTTTTGGAGAGGCCAGAGGAGTAAGGTAAGGAAGGTGGGCTCCTACTTGGAAATTATGGTAAAGTATGTTTGGATATCTAATTTGAGTCTTATCCAGGGCAGCCCTAGAGTTAGGTTGTTTGAACAAACAGAAAACAACCCCTAAAAATAAATCAGTGAGTTTGTATTTGCTGTTGTTTGAGCAAAGCTCCTGAGACACAGCTGGGAGCTCCTCTGAGGGCTTTGGGCTCTGTGTTTGCAGATGGTTGGGAAGAGGCTGCAGCCTGGTTGCTCCTGGGAGGTTCTGCTTGGAGTTCTTCAGGGAGGGACCATCCTGAGCAATGCCCGTGGGTTTGAATCGTGTTTGTGCAGCAATTCAGAGCTCTGCCTCCAGTGAGCTGGGGAAGGGCACAGCCCGTGTTCCCAAAGCTGAATGCCAATTGCTCAGAGAGTTCTGTAGCAGCTGGGTCATCACGTGCCCACAAAAGCCCTGTTCACATGAATTGGCACCCACGGAATGCTTAATGATCTGATTTCTCCTTTCCCCCTCTGCAGCACCTCTGTAATTGCTCATTTGCTCCCATCTGCCACAGAGGTTGAAGGTTATAACAGCTTCTGTTAAACCCTCCAAGCAGCAGGGGCTTGGGAGTCTTCAGCTTCAAAGTTACGGCTTAAAAAAACCCCTAAAATTAATTGCAGGTGGTTTAGTTGGACTGTCCTGTCCTGATCTCCAGTCTTCAACCCACCCAACTCATTTATTCACAGCAGTGCCTTGATAAACAGGTGAAATTAAACAAGGAGGTGGTGGAGTTGTGGGTCAGCTCTTGTTGCTGGTTTTGCACCTTTTTTTATCAGATGTAGAAGCATATGCTGTGTTCACTTCCCCTGGAGCAGCTGTAAAGCTCTGTTGGCAAGTCCCTGTGCTTTCAGGAGTATGGTTCTTGCACTGCTGTGATTTTGGGGAAACTCTCCCCAGCCCTGCCTGGGCAGTGAGCTTTCCTGCTAAGAAAAAGGAGATTGGAGAGAAGTTCTAAGTAAATGCACAGTTACATTCTGTAAAGTGCTTTGGTCTTATTTCTGCAGCTTCCAGATGTTGTGCTCAAAATGGGTTCTTCCAAGGCTTTAATAAATAAGTCTCAGAGGGATGGGGAAGGAGGATATATTTGTTTTCCAAAGAAATTATCTTCCTTGGCAGATGATAACTGAATTGTTCCTTGGCTCAGAGTAAGGGACAGGATTTTGTGACATCCCCAAGTGGGTGCAGTTTGTCATTCAGCCTCTTCCTTGCTCCTGTGCCCCTCTCTGACCATGCTGCTGCCAGCTGGGATCAAAGAAAACAAAAACCCTGGTGCATTTTATAATTTACTTTGACTGTTTTGTGTATTTTCTCTCCTCCAATGCCTTCCTCCTGTATCCCTTCACGCCCCAGGGCTGGGTAGCCCTGACAGCTCTCCTGGAAGGACTGGACACATTTTGCTCATTTATTTCTGTGTCAGGCACAAATCTCTTTGTTTAAAGCTTGTTCTAAAGTTTGTGTATAAAGCAAGAACAAGATCAGGGCTATAAAAGGACATTGTACTTGGATTTTCTTGCAGGAAGGGGATTTCACTGGGCTTGTGATAAATAGGAGATGCTTTTTCTGCCAGATGTGCCTGCCTGGCACAGGATGTGATCTCTGCAGCATGGCAAGGCCAGAGGGAAATGGCTCCTGAGCTCTGGCCTAAGGAATTGGTGGGAATGTGAGGGCAAAGCTAAGTGGGAGGATGGAAGGAGATTGTTGTTAATGGAAGACAGGAAAAATTCAGGTCTCTGGATCAATACGTGTGGGCTGTGGAAGGGAAAAATCTTCTTCCAGGGCAGCTGCTGGAAAAGATCCTGCTGGTTGTTGGATGTTAGGATGATAACCCAGTTATTCCCTCTATTTAGCTTAGATATGGTGCTTAGTTGATTAATCAATTAATTATTGTTGTCAAGATTGGAAAGTTCCTTGTAAGTGCTCACGTAGAACTACAGCAGCAGAAATGCAGGGGTCTGGTTTCTGTGCTCCTTTGGAGCTGGCAGAAAATCACTGCAATAATTCTGGCAGATTTATGATCCTGGGAAGTTTTATGGTCAGGAAAGCTGGGAAATAATGTTATTGGAAAGATCTAACTAGGATTAGATTTCAAAGCAATGTTTGGGTAAAATGCTGCTGCTGCAAAAGCTCGAAGGTGCCAATTGGAGATAATCCAGTTGCAACTTGTAGCAGACTTGCTCCATTTCTGAGTCAGTGGCTGAGCCACTCAATGCCAGGATCAGCCACAGAACACACCAACAAAATGCTGCTGTTTATGTAAAGAAGAGGCTGTTCCTGATGCCACGTTTCCTGATGCCACTCCGTGTTTCTCTTCACATAAACAACAAATTTCCCCTCACCCCAATACAAAGAGCACCTCCACAATGACTCCAAGAAGGATCTAGGACCACCACCACCCCTCAGTTAATTGTTCTGTAGTGCTTTTAGCTGCATCTGTTACTCTGAGAGCTGCAGGCTCAGTCACCAGCCCCAGTTTTGGGGTTGAGGTCCCTGTGTGCTGCATGTGGTGGATTTTGGGATGTCCTGTCCAATCCTGTGGGCTTGGAAGCTCAGGCACCTTCAATTTATTTCTCTTATGTTCAGAGCAGGGCCGGGGGAGTGGTTGCCCAATGCACCACTTTTTGCACCTCTCCAAAATGGACGTGATGAATACAAACCCATAGAGTTGCAGAATTGTTAAGGTTGGACAAGACCTTTAAGATCATTGAGTCCAACCATTCCCCCTGCACTGCCCAGGCCAGCACTAACCCATGTCCCCAAGTGCCACATCCAGGTGGCTTTTAGACCCCACCAGGGCTGGGGACTCCACCACTGCCCTGGGCAGCCTGGGAAGGGCTGGACAACCCTTCCAGGAAAAAGCTGCTTTTATGGCTTTGCTGCTTCAGGAGTTTTAAGCTTCTGAGGGTGCCTTAATTCAGGTTTGTTGGGCTCTCATGGAGCTTAATAAAGTCCCCTTGATAATTTCTCTGGTTTTCTGCCTCCTTTGCCAGGTAACTCCATCAGGAAGGAGGGGCAGGAAGCTGGGGAGGCTTTGGTGGGAGACACAGCAGAGCTCTGCAGCAGCCATGGCCTTAATCCTTCTTTAACCAAAAGAAACAGCATCTCTTCAGAGCATTCAGGGAGATCTTCATCCTGCTGAGTCAGTTAGGAGGAGAGATGGAGGCTGGAGAGGCTGAATGCCTGAGCTGGGTTCCTCTTTGAATCCAGCTTCCTTTTTGAAGCTGGCATGGACTTTGGAGGTGGTTGAGCTGCCCCCTTAGCCATGGTCTGAAGAATGAGTGTCCCCTCTGGCTGCTGCCAGGCTCGGGTTGTTCTTTCAGACACAAACACAGATCCTGCTGATGTGTTACACGTGGCTTGTGGGGAAAATACCGGCGCACAAGCTGTGGTTTTGTGCTGTTGTGTTTCCTTCAGGCCCTGCCCTGAGCAGGGAGGACAGCCTTTAATCTGGGATGTCCTGCTGCATTCGCTGCCTTCTCCTGAGCCAGGTCTGGTCCCAGCACGTGCAGGGCTGGCACATGCACAGATCACAGGGGAATTTTCCTTTTATCAGTTCTGCTCTGGCCTTCTGCATTTCAGTCACATGCCAGCAGCACTTCCCCAGGGGATGGAAGCAAGGGCTCATTTCAGCAGCAGGAATTTTCCTGCAAAGCCTTCTGGCAGAAAGGCTGAGCTCTCTGTGTGTATGCTGGGCTGTGGTATTTAGGGAAGCAGGTCTGCAACCCTACAGCTCCTCTCCCTGCTTTGTGGTCGTTTCTTTCCCAGAATCAGAGAAAATCCTGAGCTGGAAGAGACCCACAAGTATCATCCAGCCCAGCTCCTGGCCCTGCACCCCAACAATCCCACCCTGGGCATCCCTGGCTGTCCCAAGGCTCCTGGAGCTCTGGCAGCCTCGGGGCCGGGCCCATTCCCTGGGCAGTGCCCAGCACCCTCTGGGGGAAGAACCTTTCCCTGAGATCCATCCCAGCCCCCCGACACAGCTCCAGTCATTCCCTCAGGTCCTGTCCCTGCTCACCACAGAGAAGGGATCAGAGCTGTCCCTGTTCTTCCCGTCACAAGGAGCCTGGAACTGCAGTGATGTGTCCCCTCAGTCTCCTCCTGTCCAGCTGAGCACACCAAGTGACCTCTTTGTGACCACGAGCCGTAGAGAAGGAGTGGTGCTGGGAGCTCAGCCAGCACAGCACAGCTTCTGGAGGCTCGTTCAGCACAGGGATCATGATTTGTGCAGAAAGCAGCACTTGGGGCAGCTGATGCCCAGCGCAGCCCCTGCTTTGCCTCGCTCAGGTCAGGCTGAGGCAGTGGCAGAGCTGAGAACAGAGCCTGGCTCTGCCTTCCAGCTCCTCCTCAAGCTGGGTGATGCTGCTTCAGCTCTGTCTGCAAAGGGATTAATCAATCAGGCCTGTCCTAGGCAGTGAATACAACGGAAAAGAGTTTCTGTTCACATACTGACTGCACTTCCTGGGCAAATCTTGGCAAATCTTTGGGTTCTGATAGGAATGGTTGGAAAATGATCTTGTCGGCACGTCGCTGTTCTCTCCGAGACGCGGCATAAAGGAGTCAGAGGCGCTCGTCCATCTTGAGATGTTCCAGCCGTCTTTTATTGAAAGTCCCGTGTCTTTTATATACAAGGACTTAAGTATCATATTATTGGCTAAGAACATTGACACCCTCTTAAACCTGCTGGTTAATTAGGAACAACAACAAAGGTCCAGCCTCTTTATGGAAATGCACAGCTGCACAGGTGTTTACGTTCCTGAATTGTACAGATCTCATAAACAGCTCTGCAAACCGTGAGGAAGCTTTCTCTCTGTCTCAAAACTGCAGTTAATATTCTTGGGTTTTTCTGCTCAGGCTTTTAACAGTATCCACATAGGTCATTGTTCCTAGGCCACTTGTCACTGTCCTGGGGCAGTGTTAGTCCTGGCAGGGGAGTGGCTCCATCCAGCTGCTCCTTCAGGCAGCTTCAGGGTGCAGGAAGCTGCTTGTGCAGCCCCAGGGACACTCCGTGTGTGCATCCCCTCTCTGGGGTGCTGCCTCCTCCCGTGTGACAGCACTGTCCTTTTCCTCTGCAGTGAGTGACATTCAGCACCGTGTCACCCAGGAGGTTTTCCCTGTCCCTCTTGTCACTGTGTGCAGGTACAGCACTGGCAGGAGCCATCTCCCTTTGTTCTCCTCTTGCCCAACACTTGTATTTCCACATTTCCCTGAACCGGGATATGTCCCCTATGGAAACTGACACCTGTGCTAAAGCACAGAGGCTGCTGTTCACTCAGAATTGTTTCCAGCTGAGTATCAGTAACACGCAGCCAACAGGAGCAGGGGTGTCAACATAAAAGCCAGTGGGCTGCAGCTCAAGGAGACTCAAGAGAAGAAACCTCGTGATGTGAAGGAGGTGCTTTGTTTATCTCAACTAACAGCTGGAATCTCGAATACCGTTGCTGTGTGAGTGTGTCCTGACACACAGCGACAGTCCCCTGTGAAATGGTGCAGATCTCAAGAAATGCACAGTTCTTTTCTGCACTCGTCCTCTGGCTGTTAACATGGATCTTGGTCCTGGCTTCAATTTCTTCTCCTGCTCGGTTTGCAGCTGCCCAGGGCAGCTCTGTGGGAGCCCAGGGATGCTGTCAGAGGGGATGTGAGTGCCTGGCAGGGAGCTGGTGCCAGGACATGCTTCCCATGTGGAGCTGGGAAGGAGCGCCCAGGAGAGAACAAACTGCAGGGAGTTGTTGAGAAGTCCCATCTAGTAACGTTGCTGGAGCAGTGATGGCCTAAAGCTCTAGGGAGAGGGGTAAAAACCCCCATTTCTATTTTTCAGGAGGTCAGGAGGTACCTGGAGAAAAGCAGGGGGGTTCAGGCACATTTGCCTTTTTTCAGGATTTAGTTTGCTAATTCTAGGAATGCTCCTGCTCAGGGTGTTGGAGCTGGAAGAATCAGCTTTATCGTTGTGTATAAATGAAACATAATTTAGTCAGGAAACTTATGGGAGGTCCCTTTACAAGCAAGAAAAAGGACTTTGATTCCCATCTTGCTTTGGGATCAGTGAATCTGTTGGAGATTTGTGGCTATCACACATCACTGGGATATTGGCAGGGACTCTGTGGATGCACGAGGAGGGGATGACTTGCTGATAAAAGTAATAATGATCTTTCTTTATTCAGTCAAAGGCATCATGCAGCAAAGTAGGAACAAACTTAGAGTGCTCACATCAAATCCCTTGTATTTATGGACGTGTGAAGCAGGAGAAACAGTTAAAGGGAGAAAATTCAGTCTGGAGCTACACATGGCCTGTTTAAAATTGTCCTCCAAGCAGGAAATGCTTTAAGGTGCTTCACGTCCTAAGAAAGGCACCTGATGTGGGCTGTCTCCAGAGGGTAGGAGGTGTAGGGAAAGGTTTGCTCCCTGCTGGAATTTCAGGGCTGGGGCAGTGGGAAGTGCCAGGCACGAGCACCAGAGTGCAAAAATAGCTGCACTCTAAAAGCCTAAAAACAATGAGCAGGATAAAAGTATAATTCCTTTAACTCAGGGCATCTGGTGGGAAGAAGCAGTAGGAGAAGAGGGGAAGGAGAATATAGAGAGAAAAGCAAAATGAGCCGTTTTCTGCTCTTGGATTGCAGCAGCACAGATCTGTCACTGAAGTCATTTACACCCAGTATAACCACAGACCTGTCCCAAAGCATTTCAGCAGCTGGAGGGGATTTATTTGGATGGAAAGAATGTTGTCAGCAGAGCTTGGCCAAATGACACCTACGGTGGACTTGGCAGCTGTTAGCAAGTATTTATAGGATGTAAACAGCAAGGGGGAAGGAGGATGGAAATAGAGCAAAGTGGGGGGGACAGAAAATGTGATGAAAATGGGAAAAGAAAGATTTTTTTCACTGCTTTATGGCTCAGACTGCAAAGCATCCATCCAGGTGGGATGAACTAATCAAAAATGCTTCTTATGAATTGGACAAAGCATTTCAAAGCAGAGGCTGTAGTTTTGGACTTCTTGGAAAGGCCATTGGCCTCCACTGCAGTGTTCTGTGGTTCTGTAATGGTTCTGTGAGATGGACAGGGATAAAAGATCAGATTTGATCAGGTGTTTGTAGGATCAGATCAAATGTTCCACCTCTCATCAGAAATGTCTCATTTCTGATGGTGGGGAGCAGTGACTGCTTCAGAAACAAGTATTTGCAGCAATTAGCAGCTCCTGAGCCTCCTGAACACCAGCTTGCACCTCCCATTTGTCATGTTGAGCAGCCACTGACAGCCTGGTACCTTTGATTCATCCTTTCCACATTTAATTCCACATCTGTGATTTGACCTCTCCAGCATGTGGTAACAGTGGCTTCCCCAGTTTGTGCTCTACGTACACCTGTCTGCAAATTCTTTCCTTTCCATTAAAATCTCTGCATGGTGATATCACTGCTGGCCCTGCATGTTTCCCATCAGTCAGGATCTCCCCCAGTGAGTGATTCGAGTTTAGTTTCTCCTCACGTGAAGTGCATTCCCATATTCTGGTCACCTCTTGTGCTTCTCTCTGTCATTTTTTAGTTCTGCCCTTTTTTTGGGGTGAGAAGTCTGAGCTTGCTTGCAGTTTTCCAAAGGCTGGCCCATCCTGAATGTGTGACTTACATTTTCTGTTTTATTCTGGTTTCTTTGATTTGCCACTTGAACTTGCACTGAACAGTAGGTTAATATTTGTCAGGGAGTATCCCCAGGGGTTTCCAAATCCATGTGAGCAGAGCTGGATAAGAACTGGTTGTTCCAGGGGTGTTGCTGCTTCTGTTTTCCTCTTATCCCATCAGCACTGAGGTTCATCTGTTGTTTATCACCTGACTCCACTGTTGCTCAGAATTCCTTCTGCACTGGGAGCCAAAGAATACACGTTTACTCTCCTGAAGGATTTTATATCATCCTCAAAAGTTGCCTCCTCATCTGCCCCTCTCCTGAGTCTGTGTGCAGACTCAACCTCTGCCCTCTCATCACTGTTTGTCTCTGCTTGCTTTTGTTCCACCTCCAAATTCATTATTAACCCCTGTGGTGCCCCCTCCCAATACCCCAGGCTGGCTCAGTTTCTGTGGGGAATCACTGGAAAAGAAACTCGTGGGAAGGGCTCTGAGCTCCAGCCTTTCCTGGCTGCCCTGGCAGGACCCCAGTAAATTCTGCCCCCTCAAATCCACACCCGTCCAGCAGCTCAGCTCTCGGCTCCTTCCACTCCCCTGCCTTTCCCACTGATCAAGGCTGCGTGGTCGTGTTCCCTCAGACCCTCTGGGAGTCTCTTGGAAGATTCCTGCATCCATAATGTTTGTTCCTGGCACCGGGGCTTGTTTAGCAAGAGGTTGGCAACTCAGCTGGCACGGGCTCCCCTTCCTTAGAAGGCACCATTCATCGCCAGGCTGTGCACCCCTTCAGCGACTGCTTGGCTGACAGTGGCTTTCCTTTCCCTTTCCCTCCCTCCCTCCCACAGGGGCTGCTCCCAGGTGGGAGTTATCCGGGCACTGATTGAGGCTGGAATTCCCGTGGACATGATTGGGGGCACCTCCATCGGCTCCTTCATGAGCGCCCTGTACGCCGAGGAACGCAGCTACAACCAGATGAGGATCAAAGCTCGCCAGTGGGCCATGGTAAGCACTGGGAGTAAGCACTGGGAGTGCTGGATTCCCTGCCCTGGGAGTGCTGCATTTCCCTCCACTGTGAGTGCTGGATTCCCTGCCCTGGGAGTGCTGCATTTCCCTCCACTGTGAGTGCTGGATTCCCTGCCCTGGGAGTGCTGCATTTCCCTCCACTGTGAGTGCTGGATTCCCTGCCCTGGGAGTGCTGCATTTCCCTCCACTGTGAGTGCTGGATTCCCTGCCCTGGGAGTGCTGCATTTCCCTCCACTGTGAGTGCTGGATTCCCTGCCCTGGGAGTGCTGCATTTCCCTCCACTGTGAGTGCTGGATTCCCTGCCCTGGGAGTGCTGCATTTCCCTCCACTGTGAGTGCTGGATTCCCTGCCCTGGGAGTGCTGCATTTCCCTCCACTGTGAGTGCTGGATTCCCTGCCCTGGGAGTGCTGCATTTCCCTCCACTGTGAGTGCTGGATTCCCTGCCCTGGGAGTGCTGCATTTCCCTCCACTGTGAGTGCTGGATTCCCTGCCCTGGGAGTGCTGCATTTCCCTCCACTGTGAGTGCTGGATTCCCTGCCCTGGGAGTGCTGCATTTCCCTCCACTGTGAGTGCTGGATTCCCTGCCCTGGGAGTGCTGCATTTCCCTCCACTGTGAGTGCTGGATTCCCTGCACTGGGAGTGCTGCATTTCCCCCCACTGGGAGTGCTGGATTCCCTGCACTGGGAATGCTGGATTCCCTGCCCTGGGAGTGCTGCATTTCCCTCCACTCCGGTGGAGCAAGGCCCAGGCCCAGCAGGGCACGAGCAGCACCCCAGGAAGGTGAAGCCTCCTGAAATGCTGTGCCACAGAAGGAGCCCTGCCTGGCAGTGATGGATCACCTGGAAAAGCTGCTCCGTGTCCAAGGAGTCAGTGGGCAACTGCCTGGCTTAGCTCTGCACAAATCTGGTCACACTGTCAAGGCACAGTGATGCTGTTTGAGTGTGCTCACCTGTGGTTATCTTTGTTTTCTCTTCTCTTTTGATGTGCTGGGACCTGTTTCCTTTCCAGCTCTCAACGATTGTGTTTCTCTTTTGTGTAATTCTCTCTCTTTCTCACATGCTGTCATGTGTCAGTGGAACTGAGTGACAGAGGTAATCCTTCTCTAAATAACTCCCAAATGTGTCATTCCTGTGCACTCCACAGCACTGGGACTCTGGGTCAGGAGAAATTCCTAACTTTCAATATTTAGTACAAACAAAAACCTTATTTTCAAAGCTAACCCAGGTTTTGGGAAGGTTGTTTTAAATAGTGACTTCAGTGGGTGAGTTTATTTATTATGGAATTAAAGATTGATTTGGGTTGGAAGGGACCTTAGAGATCATCCCATTCCACCCCCTGCCATGGGCAGGGACACCTTCCATTATCCCAGGTTGTCCCAAGCCCCATCTGACCTGGCCTTGGTTTTATTTATTGATCAGGTATTGGATGAAAACTGTCCCAGGTGACACTGGTTCAGAGTGACTGAAGGTGAGGGTTATTTCTGAAGTTTGCTGGTTGCAACTTGGTATTTTTCATATCAAAATCAGATTTTCCTGTAGATTTTCATACTGAAAATGAAGAGACATAGGGAATTTTATAAATGAGATTAAGATTCTTAGGTCTTGGGTTTCAGGGGGAAATAGGAGCCTGTTGTTGGCACATGGACACTGTTTATGTCTCCAAAGGATCTTCTAATCTGCCGTGGCTTTGCAACAAAAACTGTCTCTTGGAAGCTGGATTGTCTGAGGCATTAAAATCCAGATTGGGGCCCTGGGGTGTTGGTGCTGTCCTGGTGGGCAGAGCACTGTAGGACTGATTCACCTCCCCATCACTGCTTGCCAGAAAAATATGGATTTTATGCTTTTTATTTAAGAACTGCCTATGCCAGGCTGGCTTGGGAAGCACCCAAAACAGAAACTGTTTGTGATGCAGAGCAGTTTGCTGGAATCACAAACCTGGGGGAGGCTCAAGATTAAAGACATAAAACCAGCTGCACTGAATGGTGTCAGACATGCCTTTAACCTTTCTCTCTCTTTCCCACCTTGGTCACTGCCTGGTGCTTCCAGGGCAGCAGCTGAGTGGGTGCTTTCCCAGCCCCCAGCACTCTGGGGCTCTCTGCCCTCTCTCCCAGCTCTTGGTTCAGCTACAGCCGTGGAATTTTCCTCTGTGCATTTGTCCAGAGGATTCTCTTCTTGTCTGTGAGATTTCCCCTGTGCAGAGCTGGAGATGTTTCCTGGGCTTCTCAGGACTGTGTTCCCCACTCTGGGGCTTGCCAGCCTGAGCTGGAATCACAGTCACTTTTACCAGGAACAGTTAGAGAGGAAATGAAGGCATTTAATCTGTTGGTTAACTTTTGAACACAAAATTGCAAAGCTCAGAGGATGTTTCACAAGGTAAAAGGCAATTTTTGGCCCAGCCTGGGGCTGTTTCAGGTTGTTGGTGCCTTGACACCTGCAAATAAGGGTTAGTGGGAGAGGTGATTGACCTCTGTTAGAGCAAACATTTCATCTTACTAATGAAGGATGGATTTTCATGAGGGCTTCCATGAGTGTTCTTGCAGGTCCCTGTCCAACCCAGAAATTGCTCGAGGGTTTGAGGAGGACAAAAGCAAAGCCTGCTCTGTTGGAGGCCCTTCCCACTGGCACCAGCAGTGTGCAGCAGCGTGGCTGCAAACTGAAGAAAGCCATGAAATCCCCTCTCCAAGATCCCACTGAATGTATAGAGAGTTTGAGGGATTAGAGATCTTTTATCAGTGGCTGTTCTGAGATGCTGACTCTTGCACGGTGTTTATACTGAGCAGGGAGAGGGGGAAAGCCAGGAGGTTTGCTGGGGATTCTTGGAAGATCCACTCCAAGGAACTGAGTGTGGGAGAGCTGAAACATCCCCCAGATAAGCCCCAAACTCCCATGTCCCAAATGGGAGCTTTCCTGCTGTCCCCAGAGCTGCCTCAGTGGTGGCTGTGCAGGAGTTGCCCCAGGAGCTCTGGAGCATTCCCTGCTCCAGGACCTGCTGCTCCTCTGGAGATGTGAGCCTGTGCTGGTGAAGGTCAGAGCAGCCTGGGGACACTTGGGAAATGGCTTCTTTGGGATGGATTAGTTAACTCGGAGCTTTTCTTGTGGATCTTTTTAATCCATCAGACTGAATGCTCTTCGTCCTGCATTTATTTCTCTTTTTGGTATTTTTAGAAATTGGCATCTCTCTAGTTGTACACTTGGTGCTGGGAGAAGGGATATTTTTAATGGGATGTGTTTTCTGCACCTAATGAAGCAGCAAAGAAATAAATGACTCTTGTCAAAATACAGGGGGAAATACAAAAATTCCCAGTCAGATTAGTTACTGTTTATTGTCTCTGTGTGTCTTCTGTACCTCTGTTTAACCAGCAAAGCAGACAAGCCAAAGCTTTTGTGTTTGCAGATTGTTGTTATTTTTCAATTGGAGGATTAATATCTCAAAGTAGAAATATTTCACAAAGAATGGAATATTCTGTGAAAGGAATATGGTTATAGGTGTGTGGGGGGCTAAAAAGCTGCTCCTAATGGGAATGAGGGCTGCCTGGGTGGGTCAGTGCCAGCATTTGCTGCCTGGCACTGTCTGGTGGCACTGGCAGCTCAAATAAACGTGGGGGTTCTGCCTCTGACCCTGCTCTATTTGTACTTTGGGAGATCCTGTGCTTTAATGAGCTGATCTGGCCAGAAGTGAGTCCTGTTTGTTTTTTCCCTGCCATTCCAATTCTCATCCAGGCCTCAGTTATATTTTTATTTTATTTATTTAACATTTTTTTCTGTGTGAATTCCTTTCCCCGTTATATTGAAACCTTATAGGTGAATGCTGAGAAGGCACTGGATGATCTCTTGAGTAGTTTAAAAAATAGTGGATCTGTTTGAAATTTTTGTTGTTGGATAAGTTTTCCCATAACCTTGTGGGTTTTTTTATGGTCAGAAACATTGAAAAATCCTGAGATTATACTGGCTTTTCACACCAGTTTGCCACAATTCTGCATCAAAGAAAAAAGAGCCAGAGATGAAAATTCCTCTTGTCCATCATCACGTGTCTTCACTCTTGTCCTTCTGCTCTGTGAGCAGAACCTTGTCTCTTACTTGCTGAAGTTTTTTATACCCCAAGGTCATCAAAAAATTATTTTAGGATTGAAGGTGTTTTTAAAAAGAAAGCTCATCTTGGCAGCAAAGCTGTAGAAATGAAAGTTCATGAGGAGTTAATGAAGAATTGGGAAGAAATTCCTCCCTGGGAGGATGGGCAGGCCCTGGCACAGGGTGCCCAGAGAAGCTGTGGCTGCCCCTGGATCCCTGGCAGTGCCCAAGGCCAGGTTGGACACTGGGGCTTGGCGCAGCCTGGGACAGTGGGAGGTGTCCCTGCCCATGGCAGGGGTGGCACTGGATGGGCTTTAAGGTCCCTTCCAACCCAAACCATTCTGGGATTCCATGACCTGCAAACCCTGAGAGCTCAGGGCTGGGCTTCCCATCCTGCTGGTGTCAGGGGATGAAGCTCTTGGAGTTGCTGGAGCTGATCCCAGAGCTCCTGGTGGGAAGTGGAGCCCTGCCTCTGCAGAGGGTGATCTTTAACTGAATTTATCTGGGGAACAGGAGGTGGTAGCAGCTATTCCTGGAAGGCTGAGGGAGGCTGTTGGCCATCAGCATCAACTAAAGGGCATCTTCCAGCTCTGAGAAATGAGAATATTAAGAAATAACTGTTAATTAGAAGCATTTTGTCCATGGGCAAGATCACTGTCAGGATCAGGAGAAATGCAGAGACTCAGCATTATAAATATCATTTGCAGCAAGGGAAGCCCGATGGCTGGTGCTGAGTGGGAGAGATTTTCCTTCAGTATTAAATAAAGGGCTCTTTGTAGATGCCTCTTCCCCTGATTTAATCATTCTGAGGAGACCTGATCCCTATTTTAGGTGCAGCACTAATTCCATCTCCCTCTGAAGCTGTGGGTAGCAGTCTATAGTTAGGTTGGCACAGTGTCCTCACCACATCAAACCCAGAGAGAAGATGTGAATGAAGCTTCATCCTTGGGTTTGAGCTCAGCCTTTTACATTCCCCCACATTTCCTGTTCCCATCCTTGCTCTTAATGATCTTTTTTTATTCCTGCACTCACATTCTCTGGGCAGATAGATCCCTGACAGAAATTTGAAAGCAGCTGGACATGGCAATGCAGGCTGATCCTGCTGCTCTTTAAAATCACTGCCAGTGTAAAGCCAAGGCCAGATGTTGCTCACAGCTGCTTTAACAGCTGGCAGGTGTGAGGCTGTTCCATGTGTCTGCCTGGGAAGGATGTCCTGATCTCTGAGAAGATGTTTGTTAAATTACAGAGAACATGGAGAGAGAGAAGATATTTCGTGCCATGGAAATATTTCATCCAGCGAAACCCTATTTAATTTGAAAGGAATTAATTGGGTTTTGTGGTCTTCTTTTACATTTTAACTATGATGTAAGGTATTAAGCATTGAATCTTGTTAGGATTTATTAGGTTTGGCAGCAATAGCCTGGTTATGGACAAATACTATGGCCATAATGCCATAAAGTTTAGGGATTTTGATAATTTTCTCTTGTAGGTTAGTACATAGGTGAAGTAATGCTGTTGAAATGGAAGAAAAAAAGGAGTCCATGAAAGCTTAATTCCAGGATCTGTGTGTTAGGAGGGCTGGTGTGCAGGGACCTGTAGTGAGTGATGTGGTTTGGTTTCCCTGGCTGGTGCAGAGTCTGTGGCAGTTGAATGCTGGGTCCGTAACACATCTCAATAACTGACTTTGGGAATGCCAAATAATGGACCCTGCTCCATAGAAAGTGTTGAAAGCTCTTTAACATGTGCCTGACTGAAGCTTGTGGCAGTCCCAGAGAATCCCAAACACAATTTTCTAAGTGCTTAAACTGAGGCAGAGAAAAGCTTTAAGTCTGGTGAGAAAATCTGAGTGTGATTCCCAAATGAGAAGAAATTCCTCTACCTTTGATTTATGGTTTCCTTCCCACACCACTGAACCACACAGGTGCTGTGGGAAGAATGGTGAAGAGGAAGACAAGTCCAAACATCTTTTTTTAATTAAAAATGAAATACAATTTTAAAAAATTATAAGGATTATAATTTTTAAAAAAACTCTAAAGGATGGAGCTGCACCATCCATGTCCTTGTGCAAAGGCTGAGACCTGTGCTGGACACGCTGCTGTGGGGCTGATTTGGGGGCACAGGGGAAGCAAAGCTCCTTCTTGCAGAGCTTTATTGCAGGGGTTGCTGCTGCTTTGGGGTTTACTAAATGTAAATTTACCACACAAGGAGCTCCTGGTTGTAGATTTTGCAGTTGTGTTTCTGTCCTCTCAACACTTTCTGCACTTTGTGATGCTTCCAGCATGTCAGCTCTGAACTCTGGGATGTGATGTCTCTGCAATTGCAGCCTCAGTGCACACATTCCTATGGATTCTGGCCTGTGTTTACCTTTGAAATGCCTTTTTTTTTTTTCCTTTTTAGGTGATGAACTCTGTGTTTAAGACTATTCTAGACTTGACTTACCCAATAACATCTATGTTTTCTGGAGCAGCTTTTAACAACAGCATCAACAACATCTTCAAAGATAAGCAGATAGAGGTAGGTTGTTTATTCACCTTATGGATAGGAAATTATGTCCCTGTGTTCTGTTGGAGCAGAAATAGCTTTTTTCCATGCTAATATGGAAATCTGGAGCTCTTGAGTGACTGGAAACGTGGTGAAACTGTGAATGTGGTGGTCCATGACTGCAGGAAGGAGCCCGTTCTTTTTTGGTGGATTTAGAAAACAAAACTGTAGATTATTTGTAGCTATTCCAGTTTGACAAAGGGAGTCCAGTGTCTGAGAGAAGTGACAATTGTGACACTGAAGAAGAGCAGCTGAGACTGCTTCATCATTATTTTCCCACAAATCAGAGACCTTCAGCACCTTGCAGTGAGTTTGGCTCTTTGGAATTTTAGCTTTGAAGCTAGAGTGATTTTTTCTGAGCAGCCTTCTGAAGACTGCAATAATGGCAGAGTCCTTTGTGTCCTGGTTTGCACTTGGTGACCTTTTTGTAGTTGCTGGGTGCACCTGAGCCAAGAGCCACCTTTGGAGTCCACCTCTCCTCCCTCCCTCAGCAGCAGCAGATTGTAAAGCACGTTATCAGTGTTTGTCTTCCTACATTACCCAGCTCAGAGAGTGTTTGGGTAGCCTTGGAATTTCACCTGCTTTGCAATTTTAACCAAATTATTCCTGTGTTTGCGTCCTTGTGATGAAAGATCATGTAGCAAATTAACACTGTATATACTTTAAATATATTTGGTAAAAATAATCCAAAACATTCCCTACCTAAATGCAAGGATGAAAGTAAGTGATTATTCATCATGTGGCTTAAAATAGCAGCTGGCCGTGCAGAGGGGATGGTGCTGGAGACAAGCAGGCTTTAATTAACCATGGAACCATCAAGGTTGGAAAAAGCCTCTGAGATCCCTGAGTCCAACAATTCCCCCAGCAGTGACAAGGCCACCACTGACCCCTGTCCCCAGGTGCCACCTCCACATGGCTTTTGAGCACTTCCAGTGACTCCACCACTTCCCTGGACAGCTGTTCCAATGCCTGACCACCCTTTCCATGAAGAAATTTTTCCTTCTATCCAACCTAAACCTCCCCTGGTGCAACTTGAGGCCCTTTCTGTCTTATCCCTCCTTTGGTTCATTGTACTTCCTTTTTAAGATGCAGCAAATTCCTCCCTTAGGAATTTCAACAGCTGTAGTTGCATATTCTGGTCTTCTCTTGCAGTCACAGGAAGGTTTTGTGCAAGAGAAATCCAGTTCTGAGGCATCCAACAGCACCAGCTCTGTGCATGTGTGCTGACCATCACAGCCCCTCAGTCCATGCCCAGGGTTTCCTCAGGTGGGAAGAATTCCCTCAGATAAATAAGGAAAAATGTTGTGTGGCTCAGCCAGAAATTCCTTGCAATTCCCTCTATCAGTGTGGGGTAACCAGTCCTGGAACTGGGAGCTGCCCCAGGGTAAAGGGAGACTGAGAAAGTCACAGGACCTGAACCAGGAACCTTGGAAAAGTATTTTCTCAAACCATTTAAAGCATCCAAACTGCAATCTTTCCTCCCTAGCTGGCGTGGGTTTGGCTGGGTAGCAGTGATTTCCACCTGGAAATTCCTATCAATAAAAATTAATTACAGCCTTACAAGCAGAGGTTGTGTTTGGGTTGTGCTTGGCCACAACTGCTCCTTCCTGGGAGGATCTGCAGTGATCCCAGGAGAACCTGGGAACTCCCTACCCAAGGGGCTGACCCTCATGGCTCTAGAAAAGTTTAAAATTTGGAAGTTCTGGGCCAGATCCTCCTTTTTGCTCCTGTGGCTGAGAGGTGACAGCCCTGTGCTTCCCACATGGGAGGCAGGAGCAGGAGTGCTTACGTTTTGCTGTTATTTCTGACACTGAAAGGGAGGTTTCCATTTTCTCTGGAATTTTGCTCTCTGCCAACCCTTGTAACGTGGGTGTCTCCTGCTCCCCATCAGTGCTGCTCATGTGGGGGCCCTGGTGACAAAAATCCTGTCACTGCTTCCAGCCACAGGCACTTCCCAAGCAGGGATCATCCATGTGAGTCCCTCAGAGAGCACATAGAAACCCAGGATGGGGCACTTGGACACACAAACCCAGGCCAGGGGACTTGAAAGAAATTTCTCAAGAAATAGAGCTATTTTCCTCTCAAATTACCTATCCTTCTGTGAGAACATCAGCCTCTGGAACTTTTATTCTTCGTGCCAGAATTCTTACCCCCATGCCAAAATGCCCCTGTAAATCATCTCAGCTGGGGGTTCAGGTGTGAGGAATCAGACAAGACTTTTATTAAGTCCTGTTTCGGACTTGAATGATGCTCTGTTCCAAAATCAGTGGAAGAATCCCTGAGCAGTGAGGTTTTATTGCTGTGTGGGAGGGCTTGGGTTAGTTTGCTTTGTGCAGGTGTTTGCAGGAACATGAAAGGAGGTATCAGAGAGGCTTCTTTTCCTGTTCCCCTATTTTTGCTTAATATGTGGTTGATGCACTGAGAACTGCAGAGTATCTTCAGCACGGAGAGGAACTGCAACACTCTTTTAATCACACTTTATTCATCCACTTTCCTCTGGTGTTGTGATACTGGTGCAGAGTCTGTGAGCCCTCCCCAGTCCCACCAGCTTTGCAGAGCTGCTGAAAGAATGAACTCACCAGAAAAGCTCCTACTTGTTGGCAGTGCAGAATTTCAGGTTGAACAGCACAGAAATCACACCTGGAGTTGCAGCCTGACCAGTGAGGGAGGGCTTCCAGCTCCAGTGGTCCTGGAGTCCAAACCTGTGCTTGGTTTGAATTTAGGGCCCATCAAAGCTGGAGAAGGCCCAGACATCGTGTCCAGTGACCAAAGGCTGCCTGGGAGAGCAGGTTTTCCTCTTCAGCCTGGATTCAGCTTTTCTGATTGACAGAGCAGCATCAGCTGTTCCCTGCGCACAAGCTCAGTTTACTCAGACAAGTCCTCCTGCTTCCCCTTGGCAGCTACCCTTTCACCAGGCACCATGGAAACTTTCCAAAACTGTCCTCTGTCCAGCAGAACCCTGCACGGTGGGGAGGTCACCTTCCCCTGTGCTTTTTCCAGCTGCTGGGAGGTGAGGCTCAGCCAAAACCAGAGGGAGAACTTTGCCTGCCAGGAGCAGGGCTGGGGGCTCTGGTCTGGCCCCACTGGATAAACTCTCAAAGCTCTTGGCTTGGCCATTCTTGCTGTGTCTCACACTCCTCACTGTCGTGTTACCCTGCAGGATCTCAGGCAACCTCTAGAATCTTCCTGGAGGTCTCCCTTGCAGGATCCTTTGTTCCTGTAGCCAGTGCTCCCGAGTTTGGTGTTGTCCTCTTGGATTCCAGAAAATGTTGGGTCTGCATTTCCTGCTGAGGTGATGACCCCTGGCTCTGTCACCAGGAGGTGCAAATTGAGCATTGTTCAGTCAGGAGGCCGTGGGTCATGTTCTCCATGTTCTGCAGCACTAGAGAGCCTCGGGGTCCCTGGGGATGGGAGTGACCATCAGACCCCCACCCTTCACCCGGAATTAAAGACGCCCTGCAGGAGGTGGCTCTGGTTTGTGTGAGGAGCTCTCTGTGCTGCCTCTGCACACTCTGCTGGAGCAAGGGCTTCTTGCTATTGCAAAAAGGCCCTGAGGATTTTTGTCTGCCTTGGTTCTGAATGAGTTGTTTGCACGAGAGACAAATGTATGAATTTAAACACAGGACTGAGGGTTTTTGCTCCGTCCGTGCAGGTGTGTGGCTGTAGCTCTGTCTGGTAAGGTCCAGAGGTGTCAGCCACAGGGTGTGGTTAAAGTGCAAGGTCACAGATTCAGTAAAATTGGGACTCCTCTGTTGCAGGATCTGTGGATTCCTTACTTCACCATCACCACTGACATCACTGCCTCGGCCATGAGGGTGCACAGGGATGGTGAGTGTGGTCGTGGCCTCTGCAGGCCTTCAATCATCATGTGAGACCTCGGGGTCACCCCTCGTTGCTGGAATTTGTCTCACCTTTGAAATTTGTCTTTTCTTTCTCCCTTCTCTGTTACTTGCTGAGCACCCAGCTGTGCTTGTACACAGATAGCAGGGACAGGGCTGCTGGGAAGGAATTAAATGAGATGCTGCATTCACTGCTTGAGGAAAAAATGGGACCTTTCTGTTTCCTTAAAGTGAAGTGCAGGTATTTTAGTCATAAATCAGACTTAAAGCAACCTTTGATGATTGAAATTCCCCTGAATGAAGCGTTCCCCCAGAACAAGCTCTGCCTGAAGCAGGGGCTGGATCAGGCTCTCATTTGTGGCCAGTCCTTTCTGTTCCTCGCTGAGTGAAGAGGGGAGGAGGATCTGAGGTGCCTGGGACGTGTCCCTGCCTTTGCCTTTTGTCTCTCTGGGGTAACAGGGCAGTGCCCCAGCCTGCAGGGGAGGCCTCCAGGTGCCCCAGATATTCCTGGGGGGAGCTGCAGCCTTTGCTGCCACATCTCTGATGTTTGTCCTTGGAGCTGGCACAGGTCACCCCGTCCATTCCTGCCGTTCCAGGGGGGTTATGGAGCTGCTGAAGGACTCTGGGCTTTGATCAGAGCAGCTAAAACAAGCAGAAAAAGGATTAACCCTTCTCAGAGGGCTTTGGATTCCCATTCCACAGCAGGTTAAGCCAGTTGAGGTCAGGAGACTCTCTCCAGGCAGCTGCTTGTCCCCGTGGAAGTTTAATGTGAGGATAGGAATCAGCTGGACAATGGTTATGGTTGTCTCCCCTGAATGGAGATAAATTAAGTTCCCAGCTGCTGCCATTTCCCATCTTGGTTTGGCCTGTGAGGTGTAACACACATCAGCAGTTTCCTTGGGTGGAATTTCCACTAAAACTATTCATAATAACCCCCAAAAGTGCCAGTGTTAGCCTGTGCTAGCAGCAGGGGTGCTGGGGATGTAATTACAAGCAGAGCTGTTAGCTGTTTTAAAAAGAAAAGAAGAAAAGATCAATTCCCAGGGAATTTGCTGGGAAGAGTTGCTGTTGGAAGCACCAAGCAGTTAATTACTGAGCAATGAGTTAAGACTGCAAGGCTCACTTATTCCTGGTATTTTAAAGATTCACTTGTCAGACAAGCCTCTTGGCCTGTGGAAATGCAGTGTCTCCCCAGTTTGGCTGATGCAAATGTTAAGAGAAAAATCAGTGTATAAGAGCCTTAAAGCAGAATGTTTTACAGGAAACACGTCCAATCAATTTCTACTTGACTAAACTTTGTTTCTAACAGCTTAAAGGATTATAACTACTCCTTACAGCACCAGCAGGAATGGCCCAAGAGAAGATAATGATCCTCACCAGGCATTTGCAATGGTTTCACAAGTGAAAACCTTTGCTTGTTGCAGAGGAGGGAAAACAGAATTTTTGGGGGTTCTGCAGCTTTTTTCAGGTGTTCAGGTTTTTCAGGTTCAGGTCCTGCTAAAAGTCGGGGGTTTGTGGATCTCTGTAGATCACAGTGGCTTCAGCTGCACTTGTTCTGTCCATCCCCGTGTCCTCAGGAGAAACCTTTTCCTTCCCTCCCCAGCCCCACCAAGCCCTGGTGCTCCCTGCAGTCAGGAATGTGTTGAGATCTCACAGAAGGCAGTAAAAAATTAGGAATGGGCTTAAAATTCTGGGTTCTGGGGCTTTTTGCCTGATGTCTGCATAATCTTTGTTTTATCCTAGCCAGGATTATGGTATAGAAAATAATAAACTGCTTTAATAACTTCCTCACAGTGTTCTGAGGAAAGCCTCTATCTCTTGATTATTTTAATGAGTGCAGCAGCCTCCCCCTGCGTGGCAGTAATTAATGCTGGGTAATTAATACTGGGTGATTAACGGTGCTGCTCTCCCTGCAGGCTCCCTGTGGAGGTATGTCCGTGCCAGCATGTCCCTCTCGGGGTACATGCCTCCCCTGTGTGACCCCAAGGATGGCCATCTCCTCATGGATGGGGGCTACATCAACAACCTGCCAGGTAGGAGCACAGCTTGTGGGGCAAGGAATTCCCAGAACTGCCCATCAAACTGCCTGCAAGCCTTGGGGCTCTTGTTTTTCCCCTAAAACACAAAGAAATCTCACAGACACCTGTAACCTCATGCAGTCCTTGCTCTCATTTCCTGGGTGTTTCCTTTATCTTGGCTTTGTTAACACTATTTTTTTTATGAAGTATTTCCTGATAGCCAAATTCTGAGCATACAACTCCCAGGTAATTCGGAATTATTTTAGTGCTTGCTGAAGGGAGAGAGGAGGAATCAAACCACAGACGTACAGTCTACCTTGGAGTTTCTCTTCAATCAGTTAATTAAGAAATCATTCTGAGAGAGCAGCAGCATTTACTGCTCAGGCTGGTGTCACCTGGAGCAGTGGGGGAACCACAGGGCCATGGAGGGAGGGATGTGGGGCGTGGGATGAGCTCTGAACCCTCCAGCAGGGTCCAGGGGTGTGAATTGGCAGAGTTTGGGATGTGCTTTGTGTCAGGTGTCACTGCAGTCAGGGGGTGGCTGAGGCAGCAGAGCCCCTGGGGTCGCTGCACTTTGTGACAGAGGGAGGAACCTCAGGCAGAGCCTCCCCACCTGAGCAACCCGAGTCGTTTACATCTTCCTGTCACACCCTGACTTTATTTTTCCGTAAGGGCTATATTTACCTAAAACCCAGAAATGTAAACAGCACAAAACAGATCCCCCAAGTCAGCATCTGGCATTCTCTGTGCTTGTAAGCAGGAATTGTGAATTGCAAACCAAAGCACCTCGTGCACCTCTGCAGCTGGAGAGGGCAAAGAGCAGCCACAGGTGACACTGGGTGGGAAACACAATACACTGAACGAGCCCAGGAGTATAAATCCAAGTTACAGAACAGATCTGATTTAAAGAAGTGTCTAAATTAAGCCTCTAAATTGGCTCTTCAGAGCTGTGATTTTCCTACGCAAAACTATTCTGGAAACTGCAACTATCTTGGACTCTGGGGGTGTGAAAGAAATATAAATTCATCCTGTGAGGTTCATGTCCTTCTCTTCCCTCCCTTGGCGCTTCCCTAAATCCTCACCCGTATCCAAAGCCTGCAGCTCGTCCTTTTACTGACCTTGAAGTAGGAAGTGTTGCCTCATTTCCCTCCCACTTTCAGATGTGACTCTTTCTCTTGGATGCCAGAGCTGTTCTCAGGCTGCCATCCAGCCCCTCCTCGCTGCAGGGCCCTGTGCTGCTCCTGCCATTGTCACCTTCTCCCTGCAGGGTTGGCACTGCTGGCTCCCCTCTCCAAGGCACTGCCACTTGTTCTCCCTGCAGGTCCCTCAGGTCTTTTTTTAGAATTACCGTGGGTTTGATGTGCTCTATCCCGTTATTCCCAACGTGGTGTCACTGCCCTGGTGATGTGTCCCCTGTCCCCTGACATGTCCTGCTTCACAGGGCTTCTGGTGACCTCACGGAGAGTCAGGTCATGCCACTGATGTGGGGCAGAACATCCCCTATCAGTGATGTCCCCCAGCAGTGGGGACTCACCCTGGGGTCACCCAGGGCTTGGTTGGGGCAGGATTTGGGATCCCTCCCTCCCCATGGAGCCTCCCTGAGCAGGAATGGTGTGGGCAGAGCTGCTGCAGAGTTGATACAGAATCACAGAATTGTTCAGGCAGAAATTCCCTCTAAGGTTCTCAGATCCAGCCATTCCCCAGCACTGACCCCTGTCCCCAAGTGCCACCTCCACCTGGCTTTTGGGTCCCTGCAGGGCTGGGCACTGATGGTCACTTCTGTGCAGCCGCTGACGCACGGTAGGTGCAACCTCAGGTCACACAGCTGGGCCCTGCAGATCTGCACCCACACCTGTGTGCAGCTGGGAGCAGCAGCAGGGAGGGCAGGGGGGCTCTGACACCTCGTGTCCCCCAGCTGACGTGGCCAGGTCCATGGGGGCCAAGGTGGTGATTGCCATCGACGTGGGCAGCCGGGACGAGACCGACCTCACCAACTACGGCGACTGCCTGTCCGGCTGGTGGCTGCTCTGGAAGAGGTGGAACCCCCTGGCTGAGAAAGTCAAGGTACACTGGGGCTACGCTGGAATGGCAGCTGGCTTTCCAGAGCAGTGGGAATAGTGGGAGAAGTGGGAAGGTTCCCCCTTGTTCTTCAAGGAGTGAGTCTGGTGACAGACTCTGGGTTTGAGTTCTCGTTCAGTGACCTGGGCAGTGCCCTGGCACCACAGGGAAGGCAGTGATGTGGGAAAGGGCTGGCAGAATTCTTAGAGCAAAGAGAGCTTTTCTTGGAGCTGCTGATACAGTCAGAGTTTATTAATTTTACCAATAAAAGTAGTAAATCTGTGCAGTTCAGTGTTTCTATCCTGTATATCTCTGAACTGCTGATTTAGGGAGATTTTAGCACTTGGCAATAGTTAAGTACAACTGATAAACATGGGGCTGCAGAGCATGATTATATTATTATTATTATTTTGTTGTATGTGGTCAGGCTAACTCTGTTCCTTACTCTGCATTTCCTAAATTACCTGGCTCTGCAGCTGTCCCCCAAGTGAATACTGATTTTAAATTTTTCCTCCCATTTGTACTCTCCAGTTGGAATTGGTCTCAGTAGTACCCAGTGAAATATTCCCACTGCCCAAATGGCAGTAGGCACCCATGGAAACAGGGAATTCCTTCTGAATACCACAAAACACTTTGATTTTACTGGTAGTGGTGAAACACTGGCCAAACAGAGGGCTGGTATAGTTTCCATTTGTGGAGATGGTCAGAACTCAGCTGGACATGTCTTGGACAGGCTGCCCCAGCTGACCCTGCCCGGGCAGGAGGGATGGACTGGATGATCTCGAGGGGTCCCTGTGCACCTCAGCCATTCTGCAAAATCTCTGCCCTGGCACTGGACAGATCAGAGAACTGTGGAATTACAGACTGGCTTGGGTTGGAAGGGACCTTAAAGCTCATTGAATTCCCCAAGGCTCCAAGCCCTGTCCATCCTGGCCTGGAACCCTTGCAGGGATGGGGCATCACTGATTTCTGCCTTGAAGGACCACTGTGCCCCTCACCTCAGCACAGATATTTAAGTTTTATATATATATAAATATATATATATATATGTATATATATATTTCACTATATCCTAGAATGAAAGTCTTGGTTCAGCCTTGTTGGAAGGCAATTCCCTTTCTGCTGCTGACCATGGATGTTCATCCCAGCCTGCCCACACGGGACACAGCTGGAAGTGCTGCTGTGGGGGCATCACCAGGTTCCTGTGCTCCAGCTCGCTTCTCCCCCATCACAAACACGCAGAGCACGTTCTGAAATGCGCTTTGAGGAACTGAATTTGTGCCTGCTGTGCCGGGCAGGTGCTGAACATGGCCGAGATCCAGACGCGCCTGGCCTACGTGTGCTGTGTGAGGCAGCTGGAGATGGTGAAGAACAGCGACTACTGCGAGTACATCCGGCCCCCCATCGACCGCTACGGCACCCTGGACTTCGGCAAGTTCGATGAGATCTGTGTAAGTGCCTCCCCGGGCAGCTGGGATCTGTGTGAGTGCCTCCCCGGGCAGGTGAGATCTGTGTGAGTGCCTCCCCGGGCAGGTGAGATCTGTGTGAGTGCATCCCCACGCAGATCAGGTCTCTGGAAGTTTCTCCCCGATCAGATCAGATCTCTGGCGGTTTCTCCCCGATCAGATCAGGTCTCTGGAAGTTTCTCCCCGATCAGATCAGGTCTCTGGAGGTTTCTCCCCGGGCAGATCAGATCTCTGG